>PVKS010003411.1:39923-104199 GCA_004027875.1 Aplodontia rufa | reverse complement strand
ATATACACATATATATGTGTGTGTGTGTGTGTATGTGTATATATATATATATATATATGTGTACATACATACCATGGAGTTCTACTCAGCAATTAGAAACAATGATATTGCAGCCTTTGAAAGTAAATGGATGGCAATGGAAAAAATCATATTGAGTGAAGTTATCCTAACACAGAGAGTCAAGGGTCAAATGTCTTCACTCATCTGTGAAGGCTGGAGCTAGACCCAGACCTGGGTGAAAGGTGGTCAACCCTCATGTATTAGACCCCGCAAAAGTGTAGTAACACATAACCTAGGGAATTCATAGAGATGTATCAGGAAGGAGGGGGGAGGGGGAGGGGTAAATGTGGGAGAATAGGGTGGGATGTAGAGCGTAAAAATAATTTTAGAATATATACATATCATATTGTTACTTTCGATGCATTTTTGATTGTACAATCACTAAATTTCTTAATAAAAAAAGAGTGTTCCTAGGTTACATCTCCATTAGTGAAATAAATAAATAAAGTTATTATAAAAAAAAGAAGCAGAACAGTATTGTCAGAATCAGATGTGAAGCAGGTCTCAGAAAGATACTTCTGAACAGTGGAAATTTTATAGGAATGATACTTACGAAGAGACTGCGGTTGATTTTTTGCAATGTGGAGGTCAGTATGTTCCACTTAAGGTCATTTTGTAGAACAAAACAAGATTGCAGTATACTGAAAAATTAGTGGAATATATGAAACTGGAATAAAATAGGTATATTTAATTCTTGAAGATGTTTTCTAGTTAAAGAGAAAAAGTTTGATTCTTGAACGAGAAACAAGGTTAAGATACCTTTTTTAGGATATAGAAGAATTTATCATATTTATTGACCCTGTAGCCTGGCAATCGATAAAAAGCAGAAGAAAGATATGCAAAGAGTAATTAAGCAAAATTCCAGGAGAGAAAAAAACGCCCATAATTGAAAGCAAAAGTATAAGAATAATGTGAAGAAGTGTAAGAATAAGATGTCTATGGAAAGACAGATTCCATTCTATTCCCTTGGAATAGATTTAAGCCACTCCTCCTTGATGGTGGTAAGACACTGAGAATGCACTTAAGGCATCAGAATACTAGAACTGTGTGTCACTTGAGTCTAGTCATAAAACCAGTAAGAGACTGTTCTGAATATCCTGGTCTAGAGCAGACCAGTTTGGAAGTTCTGAAGCAAACATTTGTTATATATCACTCGACTGTTGAGAATAATACTTGGCTAACCAAGTATTATTAGCCAAGTATTAATAACCAAGTATTAATAGCCAAGTATTATTTTCACCAACCAAATTTCTGCTGATGTTTCCTACACAGTTTATGCAGGTTAATCTTTACCTCCCAATACACACAGATGAAGACACAAGCGCTCAAAACCACCTGTCGGTTGAAGTTTCATTTATCTTAAGGTATAACTTACAAGCTTATCTAACAATAGTATTAAATCTGTATCAATAACATTTACATTTTCATATTATATGCTTACATATATAAATATATATACTTATATACGAAGCATAATATATTTCTGCTCCAATACTTCAAAATTGGTATGTAGCACACAAGGACTACTGAAGTTACTAAGAATGATTCATAGGAATTTAAAAAGGAATCTTAATGGAAAAACTTAAATAGAATTAGGGGATTGGGTAAAATTACAAAAAATATATTTTTCAGGAAAAAAGGTATTGGATGTATAAATATAAAACAACTATCAAGCAATATTAAAAAGCCAACTCAATTTGGAAGCATAGGAATTTTGTCTGAGTAAAACAATCTTGTGAACAATCATATTTTACCCATTTTATATTGCGTATATACTGATATTTTCGTTGCAGTAGAAATATTCTCATATATTACATTCTACCCAGCATAACCACCACTCTCAGTTCAGACCTACTGTATATATTTTGAGGGAAATTACTCACTTTATATTCTGATGGTGAGATATTAGTGATAATGACCAATGTTGGGTTCTGGCTCCTCACATCCTGACAATCACAGACTCTATGTTCACATGCCTGGTTTCTGAATGGGAGAAGGGCAGGCGACACACTTGACCAAGTTCTTCCCTGGGGATTCTCTCACTTTCTGATGTGGACCTAGAGGAGAAGGGATTGTGACACTGGGACCCAATGGGAGGGAGAAAGAATTACCTTTATACTCATTTATGTATAAAAGAGCCTATTAGAGATAATTGACAAAAGAGAACTGTGAGGGAGCTCAACCAAAATCCTAGAGCCTGAAGTTTTTAGAACATCTCTGGTTCCTACAAAGTGACCTTCATTTTAAAACGACCTGAATACATTTTCATGTTTTTTTTCTAAACAATTTTGTGTTAGGGCTTCTATCATTTATATACTAGCTAAAATCAATATTGTCTGGATTTCTTCTTTCATTCATTTTACCTAGTCTTATAAAATAATTAATTCAGAATGTTCTAATTCCATATTTATGATGTTTAGGGTACAGAAAATGCTAATATCTAATATAGTATACTAATCTTCAAAATTAAAAATAGGAAAAAGCACACATGTGGAAGTAATATTTTATCCAAGAAAACAAACTATTTGCAAATAGTTTGCATTCAAAAAATGTTTCAATTACAGGAGATACTTGATGCTTTATTGCAATATATCTCACTGAACACCTACATAGAAAATAGCTTGTATTTTTGGTGAAAGGTGTTTGATAAATTAAAAAGCACTTCTTTGGTTGTTTTATGGAGGTCAAATACATTATTTTTTAAAAATATATCAGACTATTCAAGTTTACATTTTTGTTGGTGCACACACAGTCTAAAATGAGTGTTCTGCCCAAAGATAATTACTATTTCAAATCTCATGTTTATCCTTCCAGATGATATCCTTCTACTTCCATACTTATAAGAATATTTAGAACTATATGCATTTGTTACTGTGCTTTTCTGTATATATTTAAATACAGATGTAACATTGAGCCCTGTTCATTCATTGCTATTTTTGTAATATTTTATCATGGAGGCAGACTTGAATTAAATCATCTTTTTAAATCATGTATTTTCCCTCAAAATGTTGATATATAGTAGTTTACTTAGGCAAATACCCTATTATGGAGCATCTAGGTAGAGCGTGGATTTGAGAATAGTTGATTATATTTTTCTGCTTGTTTCCAATAACAAACTAATCAATCTGTTTGTTGTTCCTGGATCCCTAGCTTCTTTTATTGTCTATTCTTTCACTGTCAACATCTGTTGGGAACAGTATTCCATGAACACCCCCTATACAAGTACTACATGCCAAAAAGAAACACAAAAACTATTAATATTAAAAATGAGAGCTAATCATTTGTTTAAAATACATATGAAAGAATAAGAACTGTTAAGTTTTGGAAACAAGATGTGGACACTGATCTTTATTATTCTGAGATAATTAAATTTAATTACCTAATTAAATTTAATTAAATTAATTAATTAAAATTAAAATTTCCCATGTTAATGTAGTGCTTGAGTTCCAGACAATACTCATATTCTAATTGAAATGTTTGTGTTTCTCTTTATATTATATTAATTTTGGGGAGAAGTGATTTATCAATGGACATTAACTAGCATTAGACTTACAACACAGTTGGAATGATTGCCTTGTATATATTTATGCTTGACATTGTAAATTAATTAAAACTTTAACAGGACTAATGGGTAGTAATTATTCTTGAGGTCTTTTCTAAAAGTTATGTGCACCAATATTATCCAAGGATAAAATTGTCTGGTGTATGATGTTATCGAAGGAGAGGAATGGCAACTCTGCAAATCAATCAAATGCTTTTTAATTGTGCTAAACAGCTTAGCCAGTATTCAGCTTCATCGACATTTTGAGAATGTTGTTTATTTCTTAAACAATCAGTGAGTACTGGTATTGTGTCCAATCCCCTTGATAGTAGAAAGTCAATATAAACAACAATAGGACCAAGTCATGTCTGAAAAGCAGAGAACTGGCAGGGCTAAAAAGTTGTGACGATGGCAACAAGCAGAAAAGTGATACTCTGAAAGGTTGAAAACCTCGGCTGTGGGTATTATTCAAATGTTATTTGTTAAGCACAGCACTTTGGAAACAAGAAGCAATGTCTTGTCAGACTTTGAATCTTTACCATTCACTGAAGTAATATAAGTGCTGAATTTACAAGATGGAGGTTCATTCTCCAACCAACCACCTTCCTACTGTACTACAGTTCCGCTCTCTGCAGATTTAGCAGGTTTGCATTCAAAAAGTACCTGACAGCCTCTCTGGAACTGCATGGTACTGAGTACTTTGATTTCCACCTATAAAGACCAGGCTTATATGAAACTTAAGTGAGATTAAAAATTGGCAATTTATTGGAATAAAATAACTTTTAGACAAAGAAGTTATGGTAGAATGATTACAAAATAGGAAGAATCTTTCTATATATTTCCAATCTGAAAAAATTATTAAGCAAATTTATCCAAATCAGGGCAATAAACATGTTTATTGAGCTTTCTCTAAAAAAATAAAAAAGGAATTAGATGTTCTATGCATCTTAAATAAATTAAGTCACCTAGGAATCTATTATAGTTATGAGATATAAAATCTATCTTTTATGCTTTCCTGTCTCAAATTTAATCTATGCTGCGTTATAGAGCTTGTATTATAAAGTAAAGCATTTTATGAGTTGAACAGATGGTTCTGTTAATATAACACACTTGAGTTATTTAAACTTGCATCATTGTTTATACAGAAGTGATTTGAAATGCACCTCAATAAGGATATGAATAGCATATTTTAATTACTTTTAATGAAATGTCAGAAAACTACATATTACCCAGAGACAAGTAAAATAAAATTAGCCCTACAATTTTCATAAATTTAAATTATTGTCATAATACATCTTCTTTGATGTTTGTTCTATAAATTAAGTCTAATTGAACCAAAACCAAAAAGGATATCAGTGAGTATCCAAAATTTAAATATATGTATTTTAAGGATAAATTGCAAGGTTGGCATTCTTTCTTTCATGCAAAAAAATGTATCCTTCTTTTCTTGAAAACAGTGTGTTTCAACTAAAAAGTGGGAGTGCAGTAAAAAAATTTAAAATTTGTAACAAGTATTAAATGTGGAAATCAACTTCAACAAGTAAAAAATGATTAAATAAATTAAAAAATAATAAAAGTGGTGCACCTTAAAGCAAAAATTTTTCCTATTCACCACACTTAATCATGATTGAAAAATTTGATTCAATATGGAAAATAAAACTTTCCTCAGTCTCTCTGGAATTATTGATTATAACAAAATTGGGATCCTGCCTAGCAACCCAAAGCTGCTTTTTTTATGCTGCTTCTAAGATTGAGGACCACAGAGGAAATGTGAATCGATGCTTGACTCCCTTTGGGTCCTTCTTCTGCCTTGAAGATGTACTTAGTAATGTGGGAGCCAGTTTTTCCTGCTTCTCTGTAACGCAATCCAGAGAAAACTTTATTGCATGTGAGAACGAAGCATGTTTGTACAGACTTAAATATATCAATCTACTCATCTAATTACTTGATACTGTCATAATGTACTAGGCTCTTTAAGGATTATCTCTCATGATGCATTATACATGGTTGTAATACATGTATACATATATATGCTTATACAATATATATCTCACTATATATGTATGAATCACCAGAGTATTTGAAAAATATTATGTAAATTACAAGTTATGGCATTGATACCATGCATGCAAGTTAAATTTATATTTTTCACTGACATGTTTATTTAAAACACTTTGTTCCAACATTTATTTCCTTAGTTTTGATTAATCTGTTACATTTTTCTTTTACTAATTTTCTCCAATACAATCACATAGCAAGGAAAGAGTTTGTGTCTTTTGATTTTCAGTATTCTGGACCAGGACCAGAAAAGGCTAAAAAAAAATGATAAATATTTATAGTAAAGATCAGAAGTATAGAAAAATTGTTAAAAGCTTAAATGGCTTTACTAGGTTATCCGTCCCAAAGTTTATATATCTTCTTTGATGGATCTTCACCAAATGTTGCCACATTTTTCATTCTCAAGGTTTTTATATTGCATAAGAAAATGATAAGAAATAATGTGCAGTGAGTGAAAAGAAAAGAGGAGTTCATGTCCTGACAATTATTTTAGGATTAACTGAAGGATTTTTTAAAAATATTTTTATTACTTTTTTTAAGGGAGATCCAGTGAAAGAGAGAGAGAAAGAGAGAATCAATTTCATTTAGTTTTTCATCTGGTTTTTGTTGCTCCATCATTTAACTTTGTATGTTGTGCTGGGATTCAAACCCAGCTCCTCACACATGCCAGGCAAGCATTCAAACCACTGAGCAACCCCTCCAGCCCCAGCTGAAGGATCCTTAAGATGAATGATGGGGAGACGTCAATTCACAGATTGACTTGACAGTTGTGTGAAAGTGTTTATAGGATTACCATGTGGAAGAAATAGTATAAATTTAACTCCCCAAATCCAACCATTTAGTTATAGAAATTAGAGATGTCAACCAATTGAGTTAAAATATAAACATGGCCTCCTAAGCTCAATATGAGAATGGGCTGCTTTGCAAAGCTTAAATCCCCAGGCAGTAAGGCATTCAAGCACAAGTTGGACAACTTCTACCTAAAAGAAGCAAAGAACAGTGTATCCTGAGACCAATTTGGAGTGCCTTATGGTCTCTTCCAGTCATGGGATAACATCGATGAAAGTGAGGAGTAAAAATAAAATTATATAGTGTACATGGTTTTATGTCATCATGATTAGATTGCTTTTCCCCCTGAAATGGTATATGGCTGTTGCTTTCATTCAGTTTTAAGAAATGTGTTAATATCAGCAATGAAATCAGCATTGCGATGAACCTGTCCCGTAGAAACAGAAATAAAAATACACATTTTCATCGTTTTTTTTTAAATAGATTTCTGTGTTAGTCAGCTTTTTTGTCACTGTAACCAAATTATCTAACAAGGAAAATATACAAGAGGAACAATTTGAACTGGAGTGTTGGCTCAGCAGTTACAGCCCATGCCTGGCATGAGCAAAGATGTGTGTTTGAACCCCAGCACCATATACACAACAAAGTGACCAAGCAATGAAAACCAGATGAAAAACTAAATAGAATTATTGATTCTCTCTCTCTCTCTCTCTCACACACACACACACACGCATTGTCTCTCTCTCACACACTGTCCCCCTCTCTTAAAAAAAAGACTTCACTTAAAAAGAAAACCTAAATAAAATTGATTCACTCTTTCTCACTGTCCCTCTTTTTTTTTCTTTCTTTTTTTTTTTTTGAGAGAGGGACAGTGAGAGAAAGAGAATCAAATTTATTTACTTTTCATGTCACTTTCATTGCTCTGAAGCTTTGCTGTGTATGTGGTGCTCGGGTTCCAAATCGTGTACTGGAGCATGCTAGGTAAATGCCATAACTGCTGAGCCACTGCTCCAGCTCCAATGGTCCTCCCTTTAAAAAAAAAAAGCAACTTGTTTTAACTCATAGTTTCAAATTTTTAGTCCATGGTTGGATAACTCCATTTCTCTGGACCTGAGGTGAGGCAGAACATTGTGGTGGAAGGGTATGGTGGAGGAGCCCTGCTCAGTTGTTGGTGGCCAGCATGCAGACAGAGGAAAAAAGGTAGCAAAGAAGAACCCTTGCAGAGCATGCTCCCAGTGGTCCATTCTATCCAGTTGTTCCCCATCTGCCTACAGGTACCACTTAGTGCATTTAAAGTAGGAAGGCCTGATGAGGTCACAGCTCTCAGGATCTCATCTTTTTACCTCTGAACATTCCTTCATTAACACAGGAGCTTCCAGGAGACCCTTCATATTGAAATCGTAACAACCACTATAAAAATAATATTTATTATTTAGTCTTTATTTTCTCTTCTTAAACTATCACATTAGTTATTCAAACAGATTGGATAGTTCCAACTGCCAAAACAACAAACCTCTGTCTCCAAAAACACAAAAAAATCCAATATTGGACTTTTGCATTTCACATTCTTAGTAAGTTGTTCAAAACCACCTAAGTACCAAATCAGTGTTTAAGCTTAAAAGACATTAATCAGAAGAGAAAATAGGGAGAACAAAAAAAAAAAATACTACTTGCCTTATATTTACTCCAAATACAAGCTGGTTAATAAGCCAGTTAGGATTCTAGCACTAATTGTAGGTTTTTATTCATTTTGTTTTTCTTTTTACCTATTCTTTTAAACCTTTCTTTTTGCTTACTTCCATTTTTTCCTGAATGGTTCTTCACTTTTTTGTTCCTTTCTGCTCCAGTAGGTCTACTTTGTAAGCAATCCAGAGATAGGGCAAAAGTCAAGCAATTGAATTAGTGCCCACCTGTGGGAAGCTCAGTGAGGTGGAGTCCCCTTCACTGATATTCAATAAGGTAAGACCACAATGGGTACCAGAGATGAAGCTCAAATACAAACACGATTTCTAGATCTTAACATTTGAAGCCATATTTTCTTCTTATTAGAACAATACAAGTTCACTTTTGTTAAGTTCAAAGTATCTGAGAAGAAAGAAATCAGAGAATGAACTGCAGTTATGGTAGAATATTCACTGACTTCTTATTGTCATCTAAAAACGTGTTTTTGCAGAATGATGAGAATGGTGTGTGGTGTAATGAAATTCTTGCCATCTTTCCTCTGTTTTCTCCTTCTCTTTTATTGTTCTGTTACTTTGAAAACGTTTGTGGTAAAAATAAAGAGTTACTCATAGATGGCTTTTCTCCCTTTATCTTGTGAAAGACAAGAGATTTGTGCTCGGTATTCCAACGTGAGAGAGGAGAAAAAGTAAAGTCATTGCACTGAAGTAGAGGTTAAGTAATAAAAACTTTTTTCTTGAATATGCAATAAAGGTGGGTGCATACATACAGGATATGCTCCAGGTAAATGACAAACCTTCAAACATCTACTTCTTTTGCTTCTACCCAGGCAGTCATTTAGATAACCCAAAACCCACCACATGCCTAGTTGGAAAGAAGCAGAAAATCTACTGGCCATGCTTAAGGATAAAATCAGCTTGGACAAATGCAGTGATAGCCATAGGAGAGTGGTTGAAATTGACCTAGGTCTCACCTCTCTATGCCACATTTACCTCTGAAGATTTCTTTCACAATCCTAAAACTGGAGAACTCATGTCTATAAGAAAATAATGGTATCGAATGCCAGTTCTGTCAGATGAGAGACCGAGTCAGGCCCAATAATAGATTATTGTGCACAATACAAGTAGATACAAGTAGAATATTTTGCAAAATTATTTAGCACATCTAAGATGATGGACTAAGATTAATAAATACCATGTAGCCCTGTGAAGGGGGCGTGGGAATTCAGCAACAAAACAAAACCAAACAAAGTCAAATCAACTTTCCTAATGTTATTTATATTTTAATGTATAATAGAAAAGCAAAAACAAAACAAAACAAAAACAAATAAACTCATGTATGTCATAAGTGGACACATTGTCCATAATTGGTGCATTAATTTGGATTGCCAGTTGATCTTATTTTTGTAGATATCTAGGAATAAATCTCTTGAAATAGAAATTAATTACTTATCAATATGCAGTTAATTAGAATGTTTATAGATCTTCTCTCTTTTTTTAAAAAAACAATTTAGGCCTGTTCTTTGTATTCACATTAAGTTATATAAATAAGAACATTATGCCAATACCCTGTAAATTAGATTGATTTGAATGTTAGATAAACCTCAGATATATCTCATTAAATGCATTAGGCAATTGTTTAATTACACATAAACATAGGACATATTTTGTCATAATATTTACTCACAAATTTTTTTCCCCTAACAGTCATTATAAATTTAGGATACTTCTTATTTAGAAGCTGTATTTACAATAATGAATTTTAAAAGTTATCTAAAAAATTTGTGCTTTTCTTTCAACCTTCTGATTGAAAAGATTAAAACTATTTGAAAATTAGAGGACCTATTGTCCAATAGGTGTAACATTTTGAAATGTGAAACATTTTATTTGTACAAATAAGTATTTTTCATAATATTAAGCAACCAAAATAAAATAATTTGAAAGATGATATCTTATATTTGTCATATCCCTTTTTTTAAACATCTGTATTCATTTAAACTCCTAGAATGTTTACCGATTTTGCAAAAACATAAATATCCTTAATTTGAATATTTGTTGGTAGGTAATTCAAAGAAGTAATTGAAAGTCATTTTATTAAAAAAATATTGAAAAAAAGAGTCATGATTTAGCTGTACAAGTGAACTAGAAGACTTGTGGCTCCTGGGTGTCACAACCTACTCACTCTATCATGTGGTACTAGTGCACTTCATCTTAATCCATGAAGATGTGGGAACAGCGACCTGCTCCAGGAGGGCTCTCCACTCCCGTGGCTGCTGCTGCCTTAAAACAGATGATTATAAAGCTCAGGGTCTGGAACTATTCAGATAAGCTTGCCAATGAACAAATGCTTAGCAGATAATGGTATTAAGACACATTAGATCTGTGTAATTTGTTTACCTGACTCTTCAATTAGGTTATATGACCTTATGAGAGGCTCACATAATACAAAATTTGACTGCAACGATTGTCAGCTGAATTGCCTTTTCATAAAAACAGAGTTCCCAGGATCACAAGAGGAACAAAAGTCACAAAGAGGAACAATGCAGGACTTTCTACCACGCACTCATTTGAAATTAACAGAAGAATTAAAGAAAAATAGACATGTTAATTCCGTTTTAAGATTCTGCAGTGTGAAATCCTTAGAATTTCTTTCTTTCTGTTTCTTTTTTACAGGACTAGACATTGAACCTGGAGGCACTCTATCACCAAGTTATATCCCCAATCCTTTTTAAATTTATTTATTTATTTATTCTTGTTTTGAGACAGGATCTTGCTGTGTTACTGAGGCTGGTTTTGAACTTGAGATCGTCCTGCTTTAGGCTGCCAAGAAATTCATCAAAGGAGACTATTCATTGGCAAAGGAAAGAAAAAATTAAAACATAGTGTATGGTTATGAAATGAGAGGGAATACTAAAAGAGAAATTTGATTAAATGTTATATTATTGTTTTTCATACATTAGAAAAATATGACAAATACACATGTTTTCCATCAATGTTTGAGAACATCTGCCACCACCGATAAGCCATAACATTTAATGAATTTTTTTTTTTTTTTAAGAAAGAAAGCAAGATGACATTTCCTTCCAGGCATGTTGAGGATATCCATATGGTTGAATTCATTTGAAGCCTGATGACCCATTAGAAGAATGATCCAACGTAGTTCAGATGAGACAGAACAGGAAGATCACACTAGAAAATAAGACTCCCTTCAATGTCAGAAATCACAGCAGCCAGTATTTATTTTGAAGAAGACTATTCCATCCAATTTTGGTCAGTTTTTCAAGGCCTCTTACTTTGTAACTTAATCACAATTTGGTCAACATTGGTAAGGATGGTAATTAGCAGGCCAACTCAGTTTGTCGAGTAGTATGCAACATGTTGGGTAGAAACAGATTTTCAGGCTAAATCTGGTTCAAAAAGAGTACCAGGATTAATTGTCAATAATTTCCAGTTTATAAATATAGATAAGAGAAAGGTGCTATCACAGTTGTGTTTATCTTGTGCTGTCCTCTTTTCCCATATGGAGAAGGTCAGGTGGCTTATCATCATGTTTCCTTTCATTTACTCATATATCTAAGCATTAATTCAATAAACTTTTTAAAAAGATGTACTAATATGGTAGGAAGCAAACTAGGAACCAGGGATTTGCCATGACTTTACAGTCTGATATTCAGTAACATTTCCAAAATGCTAAAATATTTTGGTTTCAATAATGTCACGAGAGATACCCTCACCCACCGAAATATTTCAGAAAGTGTTTTTGATATTTTCTACTTTAAATGTAGCCCCATTCCACCTTTTCTCTGCCTCTGATTTTTATGATTATGTTAGTAGCTGTTACATTGAGTGTAGATGTGATGTTTAGATTGGGGGGCTTGTTGGCGCTTTTCACCAACATCTTTTCTGGTGCTGAGTAAAGGAAGAGTCTAAGAATAAGTTAACGAAAGTTCAATCCATGTAAGATTGCTAAACAGAATCATGCCCCCAAACCAAGGGTTTCCGGATTCTTCAGTCAGAACCCCATGATCTTATTGTCCATAGGTTTGCTTATTCAAGGTATATTTTCCATGTCTAAGAGTATTCACAGTCATGTTAAGTTGCTAGCTTGCAAAACAGAGTTTGACTGATGTAAATTTGTGCTTTTTTGATCACAGACAAAGAAATCATAATTATTGGAGGTCATGAGACAGATTTAACTTGAAAATTGACATAGATCTTATGGAAGAGAGAGAGGGAGAACAAGGAAAGAGAAAGAGCTTTTCAGTTGATGGGGGAACTCAAGAGCAGATCAATATTGAAGGAGAGGTTCCAACATTGAATGCCCTAATGTTTTCAGTTAAGGATTTATATACAAGTATACATTTTAATAGATCTTAATAAAATGTGTAGGTGTAAGATTATGGAAATATTTGGCATTGCATATCATGATATCTACATCATCTTCAACAGAGGACATTGATCAAGCCAATGAATACATGAGAAAGTTCTCTAAATCACTAGTAATCAGAGAAATGCAAATGAAAACACGCCAGTCAGATTGGCAAAAATGAAGAAAAAAAACAATAATAGATGCTGGAGGGTTTGTGGAGAGATAGGCACACTAGCACACTGTTGTTGGAACTGCAGACTGGTACAGCCCTGCTGGAAAGCAGAGTGGAAAATCCTCAAAAAACTAGGGATGAGCCCACCATATGATCCTGCTATTCCTCTCCTGGGTATTTTTCCAGGGGATTTAGAATCAGCACATTACAGTCACACAGCAATATCTACGTACATAGCAGCTCAATTTGCAATAGCTAAATTATGGAAACAACCCAGATGTCCCTCACTAGATGAATGGATCCAAAAACTGTGGTACATATATACTATGGAGTTTTACTCAGCAATTAGAAACAATGATATTGCAGCATTTGAAGGTACTTGGATGGTTATGGAAGAAATTATGCTGAGTGAAATCAGTATAACCCAGAGAACCAAGGGTCAAATGTCTTCACTCATCTGTGGAGGCTGGAGCTAGACCCTGGCCATTGAGAAAGGAGGTCTAGTACCATGTTTTAAATCTGGATAAGGTGTAATGTTGTACAACCTAATACATTTTTAGAGATGTTTTGGGAAGGGAAGGCGAGGGATAGAGTGGGTAATTGGGGGAGTGCTCTAGGTGGTAAATTTAATCTTCAGAATCTATCTATATATTATATTATTTCTTTAGAAGATTGTATGATTGTTCAATGAATAAATTTCTGAATAAAAAAATAAAATGTTTTGGTTTTTTCAAGGTTATGTTGTGTAAGAGCCCTCACAACACATCTCTGAGGCAGAAGATCTGAGCTTGGACCAAGGGTCAGATTTCTCTGGGATGTTATCTGTGCTAAGACTAAATTTCGATACACACTATAAAAAGCTATGCGAACAGACTGCATACCATGACTAGACATATTTTCTTCTGGAAGGTTTAAGAAAAGAGGCTATCATGCATCACTGCTCTTTAATAAATAGTTTGTTTAATGTATATTGGCACTTAATTAATAATGAAAAATGCTTGTATAAATGTCATGTTAACTTCAACTTAAAACTCTCTGGAATTTGGTCTACACACAAAAACTGTCTAAAATTAGAAAGAAAAGAAGCAAGCAAGCAAGCAAGAAGGATAGTCTTTTGGTGATTCTTAGAAGAAAGGAACTCATAATGAACCAAAACAACATTTATCAAAATTAAAGTCTTAGAAATTGGTTCAACTTTGATGTCTTGATCTCTTGGGTTTTTCATATTATTAAGAATATAGGACAAATATAAACAAGCTCCCAATGGTCTTTATGTTTCTAAAATCAGGATAAGAGTATGTATCCTTAGGGTGCACGTATGTCTCCAGTGAGGGCTTATTGCACTCCTTCAGACGGACTGATTTAATTCATAAGGTATGATGACTTGTATCTAATGTTCTTACATTTACTCAATATCAAAGGGAAAAATCACTCTTAGGATTCATGTAATAGTTCTAATTAATCCCACCCTGCTTTGGTAGATAATTTATGGGACAGTAACATAGACCAACAAGCTTCCAATTATATATACACAAAGTCATTACTTAGTATTTCCATTTATTGCTGTCTGTTTTCTTAAAGGTGAAGAAAAATTTACAAAGGATTGCCTTTAAGTTAATGTAAATAGCTAGTTTAGAAGTGTATAATTGTTTTGATTGAAAATAATTTTAACATAGCCTAAGATATTTTGAGATAAATATAACTGAAAGAGAAATTTTTTTATTGAACTTTAATGATATGAATCAGGATTACTGTTGTGTCTTCCTAAATTTCTATTTAGACAATGGATCTGTGAATGCAGATCATTTTTTTTTTGTACCGGAAATAACACACACACACACACACACACACACGTGCGTGCGCACTCACACACTCACTCACACACATGTGCTTTCAGGTAAGTGTCTATTGCTAAGTGTCCAGATATTTTCTTAAAAATTGCTAAAGGAATTGAGATCATTAGCCCTCTTCTAGTTTCCCAGGTATTCCAAAATCAGACAGCTAATCTCACCCACACTTCACATACCAAATCAAGCAAAAATGAAAAGAACTCTTAAACTCTGCTTCTCTTTTCTACTCCTTTTGTAAGAACTGACTGTTTATGTAAATCTAGACATTAAAATGTCAAGGGACTCTGAAGTCATTTTTACATTCAGAGATCAGACCTGTCAAAGCATTATGACACACTTGAGTGTTGGGATATGAATGGATAAGGCGGCAGCATCGTTAAGGCTTTGCTGTCGTCAAAGAGGCTGAATATTTCCTGAGTCACCCAATCTCATCTTCTCTTCCTGGATCTGTAATATGTGGGTGCTAATGTATAGCTTAAATATAGTCCTCAATGGTGGAAGAAAAATCACTCATAATCTTATAATATCATGTTTAGTCTGTATTTTTAAATTTAGATATAATTGAGTTAAGAAAAAAATAGAAAAATTAATGGAAAAATTTCCAGGTTATAGATGACATATTTATAAATTTTCATAGTAAGCAATTTATATTATTAAAAAGTAACTCCTCAAGGACATACAATGTCTCATACTTTCAAATCATATCAGATATATTATGTTGACTGATCATGCTTTAGATGAGTAAACATCTCATCAATAAATTATATTATTTGCTTCTCACATGAAAACAGATGAGGTCATGTTTGAAAAAAGATTCAAGCAGAAAAAATGAAACTTCCCTGTCCAACTTTGATCAATTCTATGAATCCCCAAGATATAACCACTGTTAAAATTTTGATGTCTGTTTATTTACTTACACACAAATTTGTCTCTTCCATCTATCTATAATTGTAGATATACTTTCACATGTATACATTTATAAATATCTTCATGTTGATGAGTTTATGCTTTGCATATGCCTTTCAGCTTGATTTTTTTCACTTAATTATATAAAGTAAGGAGAGCTATCCATATCATTACTTTAGATTTATCTCCTTTTTATGATTGCATAATATCCCATAGAATACAAATACAGGTTTAAGTTTTTTTTATTTTAACCCTTATAAAATGCTACAACAAATGTTTTGTGCATTATCTTTGCACCTATGTATTAGCCATTTTCTTAGCTACATGAAAACAATTCTGAGAAAATAAGTATATCATTTTGAATTTTCGAAGAATTTAATCCCAAAGTTGCTGCACTTTTACAGCTTTGCTAGTAGAATGTGACTGCTCATTTTGTCAAATGCTTCCCAACACCAAATATTAATTATCTTCTTATTCTGATCAATTTGTTAGAAAACATGTTGCATCTCATTTTAATCTGTATATTCTGGATTACTAAAAAGATTGGCAATCTATTAATTTGTAAGCTATCTTTCTCTAAAATAAATGTGTTTTCTTTAGCATTTTAAATAGGCTTTAATTTTTCTTTTGAAAAATGTATTAATTAATCAAGATTTTAAGCTTTACATTATATATCACAAATATTTTCCAGTTTTTGTTACTTAATTTTATGTAAGGTATCTTTTAATAAAAAATATAAATATTTATGCAGCCAGATCTGTCTTTGCATTCATTATCTGTAGGTTTGTGGTTTGGCTGTGAAATTTAATAAATTTCATTTTTATGCACATGTATTAAATCTAACATGCATTTTAGATAAACCTGATCACATGCATCTAACTTACTTTTCCCCTGTGCAAAGTCCCTTACGAGTTTAACTTTTGCACCAGTAACTTGTACTATCAAATTGATCATATAAGACATGCATACTGTATGTACGTGTGGTTCCATGTATTTCTTCATCAAACCTATTTAGAAAATGTTTATTGACTACATACTGTGGTTTAGAAAAAGTTTGGGAATTGGGACATTGTTATGAACAAGACCTAGGGCTTCCTTCTCCCTGTAGAATTCCTTCCTTCTTCATAAATACCAAAAATAATGTATATATGAATCATTAGATATGCGAACATATGTTGACGTCACCATGACATAAACTTCAGGGAAATGAGGAAAAGGTTGGAATCAGTGGCAGACAGGAGGGGAGAAAATCACTATTTTGTTTTGCTGAGGCACAATATTTTCTACAAGGAACATTTGTATTGACACTTATTTAAAATAAAGAAAGGGAAGGAAGGAAGAAGGAAGCAAGGAAGGAAGGGAAAAAAATAAACATACACATTTTAGTAAGGGCATTTCAGAGAAAGGAAACAACGAAAGGAAGGTTTGGAGTGGGGGCAGAACGTGCTCCTGACAGCCAGAAGATTGCTGGCGGTGAGAGAGAGGGCAGGGTTAATTTAAGCGCCTGATGAAACAGAGCACTTTGTGCATATTGAGGTCTTATTCTCAGTATGACAGGAAGCCCCTGCAAAGTTTGAGGAAAGGGTGAAATATTCAGACTTGCATTTTTGAAAGATCTATTTGGTTGCAGGTGTGGAGAACAGATTTTGGGGGGAAGTGATGAGGGAGCAAGAATGAAAAAGTGTATTAGTCAGGAATTTCCAGAGAAATAAAAACAATAGGATGTATATAGGTATAAAGAAGACATACTACGAGAGATTGTCTCATGCAATCATGAAGATGGAGTAGTCCCATGACCAGACAACTCCCCTGCTGTTTTTCACTCTCAGGGTTCACACTGAGTGTCCAACTATTTGTCATTTACAGTTCAGTTTCCTACCCCAGCACTGTGTCCCACGTCAGGTTCTGCTTGTGAGTCTCTGTCCTGGTAAGCCATGACATCCTGAATTTGCCTCTCTGCTTCCGATCTTGGAGGTGAAATATATTCTGCGCCCTCCCCTTTCTTACGGATCCAAGAAACGCTGTTTGTTTTCCATTCTCTTTAGCTTTTTACTTGTTTTTAGTATGGAGTAGCAAATTTTAAGATCCTACATACAGTCTTTGGAAGTTCATTGTTATATAGTTGTGCTGGTGTGAATTTTAAAATGAGAGGGGAAAATATACATTGTTTCATAGCATCTCAATATGTGGGTCTTATAATTGCTATACATATACATTCTCTTATCTTTTACTATTTGTCCACTCATAATATATCTGATAATTTGCTAGAGTGGGTTGGCTTTTCCTCTGCTAAAGGGTTATATTCTGGAGTTGAATTTAAGATGATTGGGCATAACTATCACGAGAATTTCCTATTTCAGTGTTAAGATATGACCTTTCCACAAAGAAGATTAAATCTCAATTTTCTATGAATATTTTTTATAGATAGAGTCAATTTTTATTTATTTTCTTCTGGTTTTTATTTTTCCAAAACTTAGTGGTATAGGCAGTGCTGGGGTTCAAATCTGGGTCCTTGCACATGCCAGGCAAGCGTGCAACTGCTGAGCCACCTCCCCAGCCTTCTATGAAATTTTTGAAACTTCTTTTCAGAGTTTAATCCGTGTGGTGGAGAGCTTTTAAGATGACTTGCATTTATCATCACCTCTCGTACTCATATCTTACATAGTGTCCTTCCATAGAGTGTGGATGGGTCTACAGAATGTGCATAAAGTGACTAGACGTCATTTCTGTGATTATGTTACATACGACTATAATCTCTGCCCTGCTAAGACATGCTCTCCCTTGTTGGTATTAATTAAGTGGACATATTAGAGATAAATGTGTGGCACGAACTCAAGGCAACCTTTAGCCTAGCTGACAATCAGCAAAAACTAACAGGTCCCCAAAGGCCAAGACCTACCAATGCATGCACCAGGAAGCAGATCCTTTCCTACCTGAGCTTCAGATGAGACCTCAGTACTGACCAGTCCCCTGATTGCTGCGTTTTAAGAAATCCTGAAGCAAATGACCTTGCCTGGACTCCTTCCTATGAAAGCTGTGAGATAAAACACATGCATTGTCTTAAGCCATAAAATCAACTGTAATTTCTTTTGCATCAATAGAAAAGTTAATCACAGTTTTCATATAAAGACTAGACAGTCATGGATTTCACCTACTTTAGATAATAACAGCAAGATTCAAAGTATTACCTGAAAAGGTGTGAGTGAGAAAAATCACAAAATTTCATTTATTATGCCCGTTTTCTGAGAAGTATTTTGTATTTATTAGTAAGAAATAATGACTAGACAGCATGAGAAGCCATAAGCAGATCCCCAAATCAAGATGGCAGACACCTTGAAAAATTTAGTCACTGTTCCTATATGTTTTGCAACTATATGTAGAAAACGGCTCTACAGATGGTTTCCAACTTACATGGTTCACCTGAGGATTTTTTGATTCATGATTCTGCAATACACATTCAGTAGAAATTTTACTTTGAATTTTGATCTTTCCTTGGGACAGCAATATATAGTTTGAATAAGCAGTAAGATAACCTCTCTGGCTGCTAGACAATGGCATTGAACTGAAGCTCCACAACAGCCACTCAATCACAAAGGTAAGTGAATAACTCAATTCTACATTTGCCAGAATTTTTGTATATTGTTTTTATTTTGGCATCCCATCATGTCTACAAAATAACTAATTCTGTCTTCCACTTCTGGTGAGTAGAGGAAGTAATTGCTATGAAGATGGAGCTCAAGGTAATTGCCCAGGACAAAGGCAGTTTTAGCCATTGCACATGAGTTAGGACTTATGTAATTCTTAATCTCCACCATCTTAAAGGGCAAAAAATCAGTGATGCACTGAAAATGTCAACATTGGTTAAATACACTAAGCTGGGCTAATTGATGATATGCAAAACTTGTAACATGGATGGAACATCAGATGCAGAAAGGCGGACCTGTTAGTCCACTGACAATCCAAGCTAAGACAGGAAGTGTGTATGTACATATATATATGCTAAAGGAGTCAACGATCCAACACATATGCAAATGGTTATGGCAAACCCTGCATGGTTTCAGCGTTTCCAAAGTGTTTTAATTTTTGCAAGGTGAAATTCACCAGTGAGGCATCAAGTGCAGATACTGAAGGTGCATTAAGTAAGAGCTGCATGAGTGTGGATTAGAAATATTTTTCATAATAAACATGTAATGTCAATGAAAGAGCTTGTTCTGGGAGTGCACACCTGAGAGTACATATATTCATCAAAAGCCCATGACAATGCAAGTTTCAGGGCATTCACAAACCATGTAATGCTGCTTTTGGGTAAAAATGTTTCAGAATTCAAATCAATGCCTTTGTAATCTCAAGCTAAGAGAACCCTAAAACATTCAAGAATGTGAGCAGGCACACATTCCCCATTTCTTTTTGCCATGACAGGAAACCCTAGATGACATCACCATTGTTTGAAGAATTGTTTTATTCAGCAGGCTAGAGAATATTATAGGCACAACATCCCATTCAAGATTCTTGTGATTTTAGACAATGTTCCTGGGCATCCACAGCATAATGGTGATAAGCCTCCTCATGTTACGGTTGTGCATTTGTCTCCGAACACAACCATGATTATCCAATCAATGTACAAAGGAGAAATTTCTGCATTCTAAGCTGACCATTTACACCAAGCATTTGGCAGGCTGCTGAAGTGATTTGATCTGGCCAAAGAGTCTCAGAGGTTTGGAAAGATTTTAACATTCTAAATGCTATATGGAACATCATTGCAGCATAGGAAAGCTCACACTGCCATGCATGAATGACTTCTGGAATAAATGTTGAAGACATGTAAACATACTCAAAGGCTTTTAAAAAGATTCTGTTATTGATGAAATAGTGCCACTTATTAATGCTTGGGAAACAGCTAGAATTACACATCGATGAAGAGATTATTTATGAGGTTATTGATATCAAGACTGAAAAGTTTCCAATGAGAAATTGAATGAGCTGGAGAAAAATAGAAGCAAAGAAGTTGAGGCAAAGGGACAAATATATGAAGAACCAAGGAAGCACAAAAAAGAATGGATGAAAATATTAGCTATGGTCACAGTGGCATAAAAATATCAGAAAAATATCAACTATGAGATTTGCAAAAGTGGATAAACAGATACAGGATACTCTTGCTTGCTAGAGAGAAATACATAATGAGAAGAAAAACAAAGTGCACAGTCAAAACTTGATTTCTTCCTGAAGAACATTGTGTCTCCTAAATCATCAGGCATTGATGTACAGGGCCTGCTTCTGCCAGCTGTTCTCAAACCTCATCTAAAGAAAGAAAAATTGATGACCCTGTCACTATAGCATCACCGTCATACAGCAGTTCATTTTACTTGTTTTATTTTTTTAGTTTAAATTTTTACCTTTTGGTAGTACTGTGGGATGAACCCAAGGGCCTCACATATGCTAGGCAAGTGCTTTACCACTGAGCTACACCCCCAGCTTGTTCAAAGCTTCAAACTTTCTCCAGTGTGTTTTCAGATGGGTACATTTATGGGTAGTACTCATAGAGCTCTTCTGTTTTTTTGCATTCAGTATTCAATAAATTTCATGATGTTTTCAACACTTTTTTTTTTTTAAAAACATAGGCTTTGTGTTAAATGGTTTTGCTCAGTTATAGGCTAATCTGAGCATGTTTAAGGTAGGTTAAGCTAAGCTCTGATGATTGATAGGCATTTTGTACGTAACCCTATTCTAAGTGGAGAACAGTTGTAGGAAGCATTCCTCTGTGATTGTTCACATGCAGACATGAAAGAATGAATTATGTGAAAGAAAAGAAGGTAAAGACTGTAGGTATTGGATGAGTACAGGATAGGAGTCAAAAGTTAGTATAAAGATCATTATGCACAAATTTGATTTATGGAGATATAAATGAGATACTTTACATTTTTCATATTTTTTGTTTGCTGTGGCTACAAGATCTAGGGAAAATTTTGAAATCAGAATTCCTCCTGCAATCTGTTTGCATATGAATAAACAATGCAACAATTGATACGTATTGTATTTCTTTTCTGTGCTGTAGTGTTTGTCAAATGATTTTGTTTGTACTAAAATTTTGTACAGTAGGGTGACTACAGAAAACGATGCACCGTTTGCTTTAAAATCTAGAAGAAAGGATTGTGAAAGTTTTTAACATAAAGAAATGATGAATGCTTGGACAGGTATTTTTAAAATAATTTAAACATGACACCATGAATACATGCACTCCATTTATAAGTACAATTTTCATGCTTTCATATACTAGGTGAACAAAGAAATTTAATTAGAAATAGTTTACTAGAACACTACTTTTAGACAAGATGGAGTAACAAGAACAGGACTTATTCTATAGCTTAAAGCAGCCAGTAAAGCAAGTCTGCCTTTCCAGTTTCCACTGTGGTGAGTGGGAAATCAGGAAAACTCCAGTAGACTCCCTGAGTTGAAGACATAGAGCTAAGCATTTTGGGAAGCCAATGAAACTGAGAAACTAGAGATAATACAGCATAGCAATTGCATTCTATCAGGCGTTACAAGCAATCTATGGTAACTTAAAATACAGGGGAGAGTGTGCAAATACTACTGTGACATTTTCTGTGTGTGTCAGGGGGTGGTATCCTGGGAATTGAACCTAGGGGTGCTTTGCAACTGAACTACATCTCCAGCTCTTTTTATTTTTGAAATAGAGTCCTGCTAAACTGCAGAGGCTGGTCTTGAACTTGCAATCCCCTGCCTCAGGTTGCTGGGCTACAGGTGTGCACTACTGTGCCTGGCTGCTGTGATTTTCTATAATGGATTTGAATATCTGCATTTTTCTGTCTGCACTTGGTCCTGGAATCCATCCGCTGAATTAAAATGAACTACTACTCTTATTTTTCTGAAGTGGGTTTAATCTGATATTGACTGTACAATAGCACTCTCTCTTTCTTTTGTTTAGTAATGGCTTTATATATCTTTAAAATTTCTCAAACTTTTTGCCTTTATCAACCATTGTTTTAATTTTTTTATATTCCCCTTGATTTTATTTTCCTTTTGATACAGCAAGAATTTTAACACACTCACACATCTCCCATCCTCTCCACTCCCTTTGTATTCATGTGGTCCAGAATTTTATTCATGGATTTTTAAATTTTCATTTTCTTTAATAGTATTTTCAACAACACTGAACTTTATCTTTGCATTTGACTATGACTACACTGCTTATTTCTTGAGGCAGTCATCAGAGTTTTTTTTTTTTTTCCTTATTTCTCCACTTTTCCCAAAATTATTATCGCTTTGTCAGTTAGAGTACCAAAATAGGTAATGGAAGAATAGAAGATTGAACTAAGAGCTCATCAATCCCTTCGTGACTTTGTGATTTCACTCATTCTTGATTCTGTGTTACCTTGATTTTACTACTGTGGAAACTGGGGCTGGAATGAGATATTACTTTTTTAGTTGACTCCATACACCAAGTGATTGTCAAAAATTAATGGGAGTTTGGAGAGGAACAAGAAAAGATATAAAAACATTTTTTCTATGTCATTCTCTGAAGCTGGCTTTGGCACCGTAGCCTCTGTTCCTGGATACAGACTCAGCCACTTGCCTCTCGTCTCTCTGGACTGTTCTCTCACCCTCTACCTGGCAGTTTACAACAGTCCTCTCTCTCCCAAGAGCCTGTGTTCTTATTTTCTTGCTATTTTATTGCTTCAGGTTAAGAAACAATATTTATAAAAGGTAAAAATTACTATTTTCATAGAGATATTATGAAAAAGGAATATTTTTAAAGAATTTTATTCTACTGACTGATGAATGAGGGAATCAGGCAGATGTGTTAAGTGTTTCAAAAGAGAATGTGGTGAGCAGACACATTTAGAGATCAGGAATATTCACATGAATATGCAAATAGAGCAAAATTGTTCCACGGGGGAGGGAAGCCAACGGAACCTCTGTTGACTAGCACAGAATGTGCCTGTCTGTAGACAGGAATTACTTTGCATTGTTTTCAGTTATCTACAATTTAAAGTCTGAAATAGCCTCCATAGAAACAGAATCAGGTAACCCTGAAAGTTATCCTTTAGAATTTTAAAAATGCACGGAAGCACAAACATTATCCTATTCCAAGTTTTTTGTTTATTTCTCAGTTTCCATAGGGTTAATCCCAGGAAAGAAAACCAGTCGTCCATGCTGATTTGCCCCTTGGTAAATAGAAGATGAATTTCTGCAAATTTATTTTTATTTCTTTTTCTTAGAATGGCATTCTTTTTCCTTCATGCAAATATTTTGAAATATTTTTCTTTCAAAAATGCAAAAATAAGAATATCAATATTTTCCCATTTTCCTAGGGGATTTGGAATTTGTGTTTAAGAAATAATTTAAAACATAACTAATCAAGTACTTATTTTTACACCTTTTTTCTCTTTTCCTGTCAAATTGGAGCACCAATACAATATAGGTTTTGACATAATCTGATAATTTTGATTTGTGCAATTTAAAATATCATGTATCATTAAGGTATAAAGATTTTAATTGATTGATGGATTGAATGATTTTGGGTACAAAGGCTTGAACCCAGTGACGCTTAACCACTGGGCTACATCCTCAGCCCTGTTTATTTTTTGGAGACAAGGTCTCCTTAAGTTACTCAGGTCATTGCTAAGTTGTTGAGGCTGGCTTCTAACTTGTGATCCTTCTGCCTCAGTCTCCCAAGTTGCTGGGATTACAGGTGTGCGCCACTGTACCCAGATAAAGATTTTAAATGCATATTGTCATAGACAGATATTTTCCTAAGCTTGAAAATGTTTTACCTAATAAGAATGATTAAATATTTTTCCGAGTGGTATAAATTCTTAAATTTATGATCAATCTGATGTGTTGCCTATTGAATATCATTTAATTTAATGGCTTTCATACATGTATGTAATACATAGATAATATATATAATGTATATGTCATTGTCATAAATGCTAATGGTATGCTTCACTTGCTTATACCTTTAGATTTAGTCACGTAATGTAAATTTATTCCCTTTATTAATTATGCAAATAAAACCAGAATTTGCATAAATAAAAAACTTTTATTACATTAGAAACAATATATATCACATCAGATTTTTCATAGGAAGGACAAATATCACAAAAACAGTGTGGTATATTGATCACATTAATCACCTGTTTCCTTGGAGCATGATAACCATTTTAGAATATTCCTTTGTCAGTTAGGTCATGGTAAATTACTTCTTTTCTCCCTGGAACTATCCTTATCCATTCCCCATGTCCACTATTTCAAAACTTGAAAGTGATGAAAGATCACTTCACTGAGTTTGTTTTTCTGTTTATCTCTACAGCTAGGTGAAAAAGCAAACCTTAAACAAGAAAAATAAAGAAAATAAGTGATATTCAGAAAGCCTAATGCAAAGATAGTGCTGACTTGATTTTTTTCCTATTTAAATGCAAATACTTTATCTTGCTGAAACATTCACTTTCCATTTCAGAGGCAATTACTGACTGTGCACAGCTGTGCCCCACCCCTCAATTGTCAATAATGTACTGTTTCAATGATAGGGAAAATTTTTCTCTAGCTGTTGTAGCCACACTATTTTGGGTGTATTAGCATCATCTTCTTCCACGTCACAGGCTTCACTGCACTCCAATTCCAACTGGTTCCGTGACTGCTATGGTCAGTTGTACTCAAGGTACCTGAACAAAGATAAATTTTCTGAGACAGAATTTCAGCTGTGAACATTTTCTTTCCATTTCAAGCATTCCCCTCTATCTGTCCTAAACCTGACCAATTTTACCACCTCTCTTTCAGCTCTGTCAGTGTTTTTTTTGTTGTCCTCAACTTATTCTTTGCTCTATGAAGTATGTATCGCATTGGTTTAGTATAAAATTCATCGTGTCTGGTATTCTTGAAGACAGAAGACATACTTAGGCGAACTGAATTTCTGAGGCAAGTCCTCATGTGTAGTTTTTCATAAGTTCTTCTGGAATAGCTTTCCCAAACACCAAAAGATCCCCAGTGTCATTACATGATTAAAGGACGAAATTGACCTAGGGTCCTTGAGTACTTTCTTGTAAGTTGAATTTCTAGGGAGGAGGGAAATGCAGAGGAACATAAAATGGTTTATCTTCAAACTTTAAAAATACAGAGAACACTTGAACATTTGAACTTGTTATCTTAATTAGACAGGACACTCTTTATGGTGTGATTGCATTTATTAATCCACAGAGTTGGTTCTTAGAAATGACAAAGGTTTACACAGAGGCAATTATGAGTTAAAATTCATGATAGTGACAAAGATGATGATACTATAACTAAAGCCATATTGATAGTTGACATTCTGGATGAAATTCAGAATACCTTGTTTTCAGCCTCACAGACGTTTGTAGTGGCAGTAGCATCACGGTGTCTTGAATTGGCTTCCAGGAGCAGAGGGTTTTGCTTTAGCTCCTAACTCCACATCTGCCTACCTGGGTGACTCTGGCAGATTTTTTAAAATAATCTACAAAATGGAAGCAATGATACTAAATGACATAATGCACAAAAGGGTTTGATACATTGTAAATTCTTTATACACATATTATTACCACCAATATACAAGTGAGGAAATTTAGAATTAGAAAGGTCAAATAGCATACTCAAGTAGATGAAACTGATATATGGTCTGATGAGTGTAAAACACAGGTGTTTGTGATTCCAGTCTACAGTGGTTCTGGAGTCAGAATGTTTATATTTAATCGGGTCTCCACCTACCAGTCATATACTTTGAGGAGTATTACTAAATTTCTTCAAGGCTCAGTCAACATCTTTAAAAACAGAGTGATAATAATATTTCAAAAGCTATGAAATGTAAATGACCTGCTACATAATATTAACATAGTGCCTTTGCTTGGCAATCATTCAATTGGTGCTCAATGATTGTTACACCATGAAATCTGTGATAAGGTAAACTATTTTCTCAATTATTTAATTTTGTCAATATAAATGCTGTTCCTTTAATCAACATACCTTATTTTCATATTCAGAAGCCTGATTTATTTTTTAACCATCTCTATTGTGACTTACTCTTATTGGATGCCAAAGTAGTTCTAAATCTATTAATATGACATCTTGAATAGTAGAATCTATAGATACAACTTACTTGCCTGGTACATGCTTAATTAGGAATATCCAAAAGAAAAAAAAAGTTACTGAGCTTAGGGCTCTGACAATTTCTGCAAACAGATGACACATAGCATAGATCTTTCACCATTATGTTTTAAACCATCAAATCCTTCTAATAATGCTATAAATCAAGTGGATTTAACAGACAGCAATAGAATATTCCACCCCAAATCAGCTGAGTATACATACTTTTCAGCAGCTCATGATTCCTTCTCCAAAATAGATCTTATTCTAATTTTCAAAGGAAATCTCAGCAATCATAAAAAAGTAGATATTATTCCATGTATCCTAGCAAACCATGATGCCAGGACCTTAGCAATTAATAGCAAAAATCATAACAGAAAACACACATATATTTGGATATGGAATAATGCCCTTTTAAAAGAAGAATGGATCCAAGACATGAAAGCAGAAATCAAGAAGTTCTTGGAAGTGAATGACAATGACACAGCATATCAAAACCTTTTGGACAGCATGAAAGCATTCTTGAGGTGAAAATTTATATCACTGAGTGCCTCCTGAGATCAGGAGATCTCAAATAAATAAGCTTATGCTCCACCTGAAATCCCTATAGAAGGAAGAGCAATCTAATCCCAAAGTCAGCAGAGGAAAGGACATCATCAAGATCAGAGCTGAAATCAATAAAATTGAGAACAACAACAAAGTGATAAAAAAAATTGATATAACAAAGAGCTGGTTATTCAAAAAACTAAATGAAATTGACAGACCCCCTAGCCAATCTCACTAAAAAAAGGGAAGAAATTGAAGCAAATCAACAAAATAACCAATGAAAAGGAAGGGATCACCACTGACCCCATGGAAATACAACAGATTATCAGAACATATTTGAAAATCTTATATTTCTTTATTACATAATATGGAAGACATGGACAAATTTCTAGACACACACAAAGTCCCCAAATTGATGCAGGACAATATTGAAATCCTGCCAATAACAGCACTGATATCTATATAGCAGTTAAAAGCCTTCCAAAGAAGAAAAGCCCAGGACCTGATATATTCCCTGCTAAGTTTTACCATACTTATGATGAGGAGGTAACACCTCTCCTTATTAAGCTATTCCAAGAAATTAAAAAGGAAGGAGCTCTCTCAAAAAGTTTTCACAAGGCAACTATAACTCTGATACTAAAACCCAACAAAGACACACCAAAGACAGAAAATTACAGACCAATATCTCTCATGAACTTTGATGCAAAAATCCTTAACAAGGTTCTAGCAAACCACATTCAAAAACTCATCAAGAAGATAATTCGTCATGATCAAGTGGACTTCATTACAGGGATGCAAGCCTGGCTAAACATATGCAAATCAGAAAATGCGATTCATCACTTAAGCAGAATAAAGGACAAAAACATGAACATCTCAATTGATACAAAAAAGGCCTCAATAAAATCCAGCACCCATTTATGCTCAAAACTCTAGAGAAGATATGGATCAAAGGAACTTATCTTAACTATGTAAAGTCTATATATGCCAAACTCTTAGCTAGTATATTACTAAATGGAGAAAAGCTGAAAGCATTTCCACTCAACTTTAGAGCAAGGCAAGGCTGCCTGCTCTCACCACTTCTATTCAATAGAGTCCTTGAGACCCTAGCTGGAGCAATCAGGAAAGAGAAGGACATCAAAGGGATAAGAATAGGAAGAGAGGAATTCAAACTATTCTTTTTTGCTGATGACATCATCCTATATTTGGAAGATCCAAAACACTTCACCAGAAAACTGCTTGAGCTTATAAACAGATTTAGCAAAGTAGCAGGCTACAAGAACAACACCCATAAATCAATAACTTTCCTGTACACTAATAATAATAGGGCAGAAGAAGAAATCAGGAAATTAGTCCTCTTCACAATGTCCTCAAAAAAATAAAATAAAATAATATAAAATGCTTGAGAATTAATGTAACAAGGGAAGTAAAAGGCCTCTATGATCAAAATTACTGAACATTGAAGAAAGAAATTGAAGAAGACCTGAGAAGATGGAAATATGTTCCATGTTCTTTTTTAGGCATAATTAATATAATTAAAATGGCCTTTCTGCCAAAAGTGCTATAAACATTCATTGTAATCCCTATCAAGATACCAATGTCATTTTTACAGATATAGAAAAAGCAATTCTCAAATTCATTTGAAACAACAAACTTAGAAGAGTCAAAACCACTAAGCAAGAAAGACAAAACAGGTGGTTTTGCAATACCAGATCTAAAACTATGCTGATAGAGCTATAATAGAAAAAAATAAAAAAACAGCAGGGTACTGGTATCAAAATAGGAATGAAGACCAAATGGAATATAATAGAAGATTCTGAGACAAACCCATAAATCTTTAAACATCTGATCTTTGACAAAGGGGGTCAAAATATAACATGGAGGAAAGACAGCCTATTCCACAAATGGTGCTGGACAAACTGGACAGGCATGTGCAGGAAGTTGAAACTAGATCTTCATCTCTCACCTTGTGTAAAAATCAAATCAAAATGGAGTTAAACTAGCTGCCATAAAACAGGTATAAGAAAAATTAGAACCAACAGTATAGTACAAAGGAGTAGGCAACAAATTTCTCAACAAGACTCCCAATGCAGAAGAATTCAAGTCAAGAAGCAATGAGTTGGATGCTGTTAAACTAAAAACCCTTTTACTCAGCCAAGGAATCGGTCAAAATTGTTAAGAGATAACCTATAGAATGGGAGATGATTATCGCCTGTGTTTCCTCTGACAGGGAGTTTATATTCCAAATTGACCCAGCAGAGGTATAGCAACACATAATGTAGGGGAACCATAGAGATGTAGGGTGGAGGGTGGAGGGGAGAAGTGGGAGTATGGTTGAGGGAGGGAAGATAGGAAAGTATCTAGGGAGAAAATCAACAATGTAGCATACTCTTTACCCCACCCCCAAAGCCAAATAATAATTATGCAATCATTTAATTCTGGAAACTTCACAATCTGAATAATTATTTCGGTTGTAGGGGCAAAATATAGAAGAATCAAGAGACTGGAGTGGGCAATGTGGGAGTAACTCTAGTTTAGAAGCAAATGCACATTATATTATTACTTTATGTGTATTTATGATTGTATAATAATTCAACTCCTTAATAAAAAAGGAAAAAAGACAAAGAATATTAAATTGGAGGAAGTGATTTCAATTATATACTATTTATGGGATACAGTAAAAATATAAGGATATAGAAAAGTCAAAAGTAAAAGAATGGGAATATGGATTATGAAAATATTGTAAAAAAGAGCTAGTATATTAATGTTAAAAAGTTACATTTTGATGATACATTATAAATACTGCTATAAATAAGGAAATTGATTTCATCATAACAAAGTTTGAGCAGGCAAATAAATCATTTTTAAACTTCTGAACCTAATAGCATAAACTCAAAAAAGTAAATGTGAAGATTGATAGTAAGGAGAAAAATCTACAAATCTACAAATCTGATAGTAAATTAACATGTATCAGTAGATATTAAAGAAACAAAGAATTAGAAAAATATTAAAAATTGGCAAACATGAATTAACAGACACATACTGAATCTAATGACACATAATGACCCCTACAGCATGTACATTATTTTGAAAGTCAGAAATACTTTAAAAATTTACCAAAGATAAGTGGAGTTTAGCAAAAGAAAAAAAAACCTTCATCAAGTACATTTATGCTGATTTAAGCACAAAAACTTTTAAAACAAAATTTCCTTCTAAAATGTGTGAAAGAGTGTTAATATTGCAGTTTCTCTCAGTAAGCTATTCACTTGCTGTATTTTATTGAGCTTTTTTTTATTCCTCTTAATGTTATTTGCATATCCATCATAATATGTGGCATCTTTCTGAGGCATAAATGTGAAGACAGCTGAAAGTAATCACTGATAAAGATGCTGTCATAAAAAATTTCATTTTTATGTCATTTTGGAAAACTTACCCACAAAGCCAGGCCAACTTGGATTTGAATCATGATGCCCTCCCTTACTAATCTCTATCATGTAGACAAGTATCCTTTATTTCATTGAGCTTCCTCTTTAGTGCTATCTGTAAAATTTGAATAATAATAGTGTGTCTCCTTTCCCCCTCATTCACTGTTTACATAGGTCAGTAATATATCTAACACAGTTCCTTAGAGCAAACACACACACACACACACACACACACACACACATTTGGTGATGATAGTGGTTACTACTACTATTTTAATACATTCTTGTGTACCTTAAGCACATTTTATTTTAAACATAAAATATAATGCATTTTATTAAATCATAAATTTAGTATCAACTTGAAACTTGGGAGGAAGAAAAAAAGTATTTTTAAATAAAACTTCAGAAGCAAGAGTTCAGAGGGTAAAACTGACTCCTAAAGACAAAGTCAAGGGTGGGGTGTCCATCTTTTAGGTCATTAAAAATAGCGTAAGATATTCTAGTCAATGCCGAACAATGTGATTCTGGGTTGTCAAGGAGATGAACAAGATAACCTAAATGTCCTTTCCATCTTTAAAAGCTCTATGATCTTCAGTTACAGGAATATTTTTTCTTTCTCATTTTTTTTCTTTTACCATTTCTACTTATCCGACTGCAGTGAAATTGACATGTTTAAAGTTCTATAATTCATCTCTTCAGTCATAAGCTTATCACACCCTTTAAAAGTACATTAATATTTTACATTATGTTTTCAGAGGAGTTGTTTCAATACTCACTTCTCAAATGAATTTAAGACCTGAGTAGGAAAATTAGCAGCTTATACTAAAAAATAAATCTCAATGTTGTTTCCAATTACTGGCATAATTGTGGACTCAGTTTTATATGTGGTTTCTTCTGGTTTTCACATGAAGTTTCTTCTGTGACTTCTCTGCAGGTATTTAGCATCATCTCCATCTTTCACCATCAAGGTACTGAAGTAAAGCTTTAGGTTAATACCGTACAAACTTATTTATATTCCTTTCTCTATTCTCAAGGCTTAACATTCATCAAAAGACATCTTGAAATAGAAATAACTAAGAAATATATGAAATTCAACTAGGTTAGCATTTTCTGAAACTCCAGAAAATACCAAAAAACCTTGTAAACATTATCCAATATTCCAACACTTAGCCCTTTTTATAATTCCATAAAGCAGTTATTTTTATTCCCATTTTGCAGATGACTAAAAACACATATACAATCTACGCATTCTTTACAAGGTGAGGTTGGAAGTCTCATTGGGATCATGCATTTAAAAGAGTTGAGGGAATATATTTTTATGTAGCACAAGAATGGACAAGTCATTTCTCCAGATCAATTAACTCTTTGGGCTAGGTGTGACAAGTTTTATCTCTGTCTGTTTATGGTGCTTACAGCAGCTATTGAATGAAATAAAACTCGAGTCTAAATTTAAAACAAAGAGCCCAATAGATTTTTGTCAGTTTGCAGTGCAGATAAGTTGGATCACATTGGTGTATCCATCCATATTATATATATTAAGAAGAAGAAAATTATTCATGCAATTTGCTAAGTTATAGTAATTCATATTTGAAAATTCAAATGTTAATCACTATGAAAATGGCAAATCAGCCAAAATATGCCCTATGCAAATATAGTTTAAACCTAATAAATATATATTATGTATTTATATTGTATGCGTGTGTATATGTATAGTGTTATATACTACTAGAAACCTAAATCTGACTATAAATAGTCACAATTCCTTGGAAAAATTCTTGTAGTCTCCTTGCTGTTTAAATTCTTAAACTTATCAATAACCTGCATAGAATTACTCATTAGATCTTCCCACAGATACTTTCTGAAAACAGGATTTTTTTTACAAGTTATCTTTAAGGGTTGGTATTTCCAAGGATTTTATAATTGTTAACCATTTAGCTTGTTAAATGTTTCTCTGAAGGAAAATGCTTTCACGGGGTCATCACATTCAACAATGGAAAAATTCAGATAAGTCTTAAGACTCTAATTTATTTTCTAAAATAATTGTCTAAAACTATCTATTTATAATGCAGATTATTGTACTGGTAGTTGATGAGTTAATTCACCTAATTTTAAAAATGCAAGATAAACTGAAGTGTATTGAAATGCCTATTATTTTGAACTCCTTAATTCTGAACATTATACAAAACCAAGTTTATTAAGGAAAATGCCAAGCAGAAGACAAGCCAGATGTGGGCCCTCAAAAACATTTATGAAGCTCTTTGTGAAAATCAATATATTAGTATATGTAAACATTCATATGCTTTTAAAAATAAAATGTTAAAGATAGCAGATAACACCTTGTAAAAATGCTTTTAGTACCACAATATCACCAGCCCAAAAAATAAAAAATAAATTTGCAACAATTAAATTTTATCTAAATTGTCTACGTATTTCTATAATCCTTTAAAATATGTTTGGCTTCACATTCTTTCATTTTACATGATAATATTAAAATATTATTTTTTTTAATAAAACAACAGAAATATACTTTTCCTCTAGCATTATCAAAATTTTTTCCTACTTTTGACATTTGGAAAAGTTTCAGTCAAATTCATTACAGTAAACAAAATCATGTAAAACTTAAGGATTGTTTTTGAATTTGGGAATGATTATCAATTTTATTTTTTATGTGACTTGTTAGAGTTATGCAAACAATCTGCAATACTGATATGTTTATGCCCTAAAACATTGAACTCCAGGAAATCCTATCATATTATTATATGGGTAAATTGTTGAATTATGATTCCCAAAAACCTGTGTTCAAGATCTAATCTGTGGTGTCAGTGAATATGAGCTTATTTGGGAATACATGGAAGTAAATGTAATGCAATCAGAATGGCCGCATTAGAGTGGGCCTCCAATTCAGTGATTAGGGCTACCCCTTGCATCTGGAGTGTCCCCTAAAGGCCCACACACTACAGGTTTGGTTCCTAGCTTGGTGCTGTTGGGAAGAGGTAGAAACTTCAAGATAAAAGGTGGGTCTAGGGGCAGGTCCTCGAGACCTTAGGTGTGTGCTCTCAAAGGGGATGGTGGGAACCTGTTTCCTTCTCTTTTTCTACTAAGGCCAGAGGTGAGCGCTTTTGTTCAGCATACACTCCCGCATAATGCGCTGCTTTGCTTCAGGCATAAAAGCAACAGGGCAAATGGATCATGGACTGGAACTTCTGAAACTATGAGCCCAAATGACCTTTTTCTCTTAATAAGTCAATTCTCTCGGATATTTATTATAATAATGAAAAGCAGACTAAGACAACAACTAGTGACGTTGGGAGGAAAAGGAAAGGAAGACTTCACAGACATGCAGAAGACCGAAGCTGAGGAAAGGCAGTCACATAGACTGGGACGGAGATTGGAGCAATGCAATTGCAAGTCAAGGCCAAGGGTTTCCTGGAGTCAGCCAAAGATAAGAAGCAGCAGGCGGGGATTCCTCCCTGGAGCCTTCGGATGGCAGTGGTCCAGCTGGAGCCTGGAGTTTGGACATCTACCATCCAGAACTGTGCAAGAATACATTTCTGCTTTAAGCACCCAGTTTGTAGCAATTTGTTTTGATGGTCCTAGGAAGCTAACATATATACATGTGCTTACACACACACACACACACACACACACACACACACACACACACCAGCTTTAATACCAACTGTGGTCGTTTTAAAATACATCTACAAATTTTCAATATACTTCTCACTCAAGATATGGAGTCTACAGTCTACTTCTTCTTATCCTCCTTGCCTTCTGAATGGATCCGGCTTAATGACTCACTTCTAATTATTAGAACAAAGGGAAAGAGACATTGTGAGACTTTGGAGACAAGTTTGGAAAAAGCGGTGTGACTTCCCTCTTTCTCACTCTGAGATTGTTTTCTCTGGGGTAAACCAGCTGCTAGAACATAAAACTGTGCAGACAGCCCTGTGAAGAGGACTATGGAATGAGAATCCAAGGCCTCCTGTGAGCAGCTGTGTGACTGAGCCATTTTGGAAGATTGTCCTCCACTCCCAGTCGTGCTTTGACTGAAAACTCATGAGTGAGTAGAGCCAGAATACACAGCTAAACTGTTCCTGGACACCAGGCCTCTCACACTCTGTTTGAGATAGTGCCTATTATTTTATAAAACCTAGTTTTGTTTTTTTTTTTTTGTAACAGGGATTGAACCATTGAACCAAATCCCCAGTGTGATTTTTATATTTTATTCTGATACAGGATCTCACTAAGTTGCTTAGGGCCTTTCTTAGTTGCCGAGGCTGGCTTTGACTCGCAATCCTCCTGTCTCAGCCTCTCTAGTTAATGGGATTACAGGAGTGCACTACCACACCTGGCTTATGCAACTGAGTTGTTTGTTTGTTTTATTTATTTTTTTAAAGAGAGAGGGACAGTGAGAGAGAGAGAAAGAGAGAAATAATTTTTATTTAGTTTTTCACGTGCCTTTTGTTGCTCCGAGACTTCATTGGGTATATAGTGCTGGGGTTTAAACTTGCATACTCGCGCATGCCAGGCAAGTGCAGTAACCACCAGCCATCACTCCAGCCCCTATGCAAATGAGTTTTGAATTAAGAATTATGTAGCAATAGGTAACAAATATTCTGAGTATTTTTCTGATACAAAAATATTTTCAATCCTCTGCCTTTCAAACTCTGCACATATAAACTTATCACAATAGGAACACCCCTGGAAGTCACTGCTATAACATGATAGCCAGCAGTTAACTTAAATATGTGCCACAGTCATAGGCTGGGGGACAGGGTGCGGGGAGGGCTTAGGAAAATCACTTAGGAGACTGGAGGATGTGAATATAGGGGAATCATCTCAGAAGGTGATCTCTGACCTCCACAAGATATCCATTTAATTCAGGGGTTCTTCTGGGGGAAACAGCAACATGGGGAACCCAAGCAGGACATCCATAACATGGCATTATCCCTAGATAAAGAAGTATACATACATTTATTCTTGAATGTTTGATAACGTTTCCCCCTCAATTGTAACTCTATATCATCTAATAAAAGAAAAAGAAAAAAAAGCCACATGAAAAACTAAATAAAATTGATCCTCTCTTTCTCTCTCAGAAACAGAATATGTGCCACAGTGAGTGTGAGTCCCATAAATAGAGCTTTTCAAACCCAATCGAAACATATTCCCAAGTCAATTACCCCTTACCCCAATCTACAAGACACCTGTTGTTACTCTGTTCCTACCATATATGAAAAAAGGGGAGACTGATAGGAGATAAAAGAGGAATCGAACAGTAGTTTGACTTATGGTTAAAATACCTCACCTTACAACCTTTACAATAACATGTGGTGAAGTGAACAAATTCCTAAAGCTCCTTCCAGAACTAAGAAAGACACTCTTCAAATGAGTTGACATAAAGCTTAAGTTTTCTTATCTCTACTATAAATCTACATTGGGGTTCAAAATATTTTAAAAGCCATATATTTCATCTGCATATATTGACCCCCAAGGGTGATATTTTATTCACTGTTTAGAAGTGAATAAAGCTTCTAAACCTTCTAAATATCATTGTGGGGCCATTTTCATAATTTTGTGAACAATGAAAATACCAGATTTAACTAAAATGTGAAATGAGCATTAACTGGTGTTTTAAATAAATTATAGCAAGCTTTGATTCTTATAAAAATAACCATTCAAGAAATGAGCATGCCAACTATTTGTTAAGACTCATTTGCTTTTAATTGTTTTCTGTTGAATGATGAAGTACAGAAAAGAAGAAGAGCCATCTGCTAGTTCATATTTCCAAGAAATGATAAAAAGCTGCCCATCACCACCTTTCCATTATGCTACCCTCAGCACTAAAATGTGCATAACACCAGATTTTCATAGTAAGGAGAAAGAGTTGGATTAAAAAGGAATTAAGTTTTTAAATTTTCTATTTCATGGTACAAATATTTTTAAAAAATCTCTCTACGAATCACACAGACACTAATGTTTGCTATATATTAAAATATAAAGATTAAAATGAAATAGTTGTCTGTTTCCACATTAACAATATGCTTGGAAGTTTTCATTCCCAATATCAAAACAAGAAAAAGGCTGAGTAGAAAATCATCAAGTCTTCTTCGACTGACTACAGAAGAGAAGTCACGGGCTAACCTGTGGTAGGTTGAGTGTAATTAACTTCATAGCTAATATTTCAGGGGCCCAGTCTGAGGTAGGGGCACCCGAAATTTTGGTGATTTTCACTTCCAGGATCCCTACCAATTTTCATAATAAAGATCATAGAGCAATTCTCCAATGCTTTCAGCAGGGAAAGGGAACAAAACTGCTGGAATATGCTCATGAAAACAGCAGTCATTTTGAAATATGCCAAGAGCATTCTATGGCAAGGGGTAACCCTCAAGAAAAATACTTTGTGGAAGCTTTGATTGACATAGAAGCAAATCATTTAGATAACACAAAACCCCTCTGTCTTTTCCATCTCACATGGGGCAGAAAAAGAAAATGTAACTACTAAATGGACTCTGGGTCATTAAAATCATGGATATTGAATCATAAGATCATAGAATTCTTCTTTCTAGTACTATGCCATGATCTGAACAGGGCTACCATATAATAACAACGAATTATGATGAAGAGAACTGCAGGATACAGGCACAGAGAAGAGTTTGTAGGAAACCCCAGGAAGACATGGGAAACAAAAATAAAGATGTTAGAAATTGACCCCCAACAGTTATAGCAAACATTATGCATAATAGGAGTACTAGAATAAAAAAAGAGAGAATGAAACAGAAAGAAATACATGAAGTAATAACTAAATTTAAAAAATAATGCTAGATGATACCACTTCCAGTGAAAAAAGACATAAAAAAATCATACTTTTATTTTTATATTTTTATTTGCAAAAACATTAATAGTAACTAGTAAGAGATGGTATTATGGATTATTTTCTCCATTCCTTTCTATTTTTTAAAAGATTTTTTCTGTGATTCACATGAATCAGCTGTGTAATAAGGAAAAATAAAGCTGTTCTTTTTTTTTTTTCTAAAGAGAGAGGGACGTTGAGAGAGAGAGAGAAAGAGAGAATCGATTTTATTTAGTATTTCTTGTGGCTTTTGATGCTCTGAGACTTTGTTGTGTACATGGTCCTGGGGTTTGAACTTTTGTACTTGCACATGCCAAGCAAGCACTGAAACCACTGAGCTACTGCTGCAGCCCCCAAAAGATGTTCTTGAAAAAAAAAAGTGATGCTAGAAAAAAGTACAGGCCTATGAAATTATGAAAAAAACTTGGCAGAATAAATATCAAAAAATCTGCATACAGGAGTGTCATATTCAGAATTCAGAAAGCAATAGACAGGAATTTTTGAAAAAGAACAGAGAATAAAGCATCGAATATAGAGAGTAAAAGGGCCAACAATTAGATTGTTCTTCAAGAGTAATGCAAAGGAAAGTGAAGTATTTTAAAGTCCACAAAGAGAAGAAAAGCTCCACTAGCCTAAATTTTTGTTGTCTAGGAAGGAAGTAAAGGAGAAATACAGACCTGCTCAGAAACAAACAGAAAGAACAAAACAAAAACCAAAGAAATAAAACAATCTGAGAGATTTTTACAATAAATCTGACTTCAAAGAAATATTAAAACGTTCTGCAGATAGAAGCAAAATTATGTAGGTCAGAAATGTGGAAATACATAAAGGAAGATTATTACAGAATTAACAAATAATTCTTAGCTGACTTAAAAAAAACTGTTCTAAATAGTGATAATAATGTGCTATGGGAGTCCTGTTAAGGAAGAAGGGGCCTACACCAACATAGTTTAGTGTGGATCCTAATTTTTCTTTTAATAATTGTATGGTTGCTGGTCTAATTCATAATTCTTTCATCCATTTTGATTTGATTTTTGTGAGAGATAAGGATCCAATTTCAATTGTCTGCACGTGGCTGACAAGGACAATTGTTAACAATAAGGAGGGTGTTACATAATAATAAAAAGATCAGCTCTTCAAGGAGGCATAACAGTCCTTAATGCGGGTGTGCCTAACAAGAAAGCACCAAATTATGTGAGGGGAACTGACAGAACTGCAAGGAGACATATATTATTATAGTTGAAGACTTCAACGCATCTCTATCAGTAATTGACAGATCCAGCAGATAGAAAATCAGTAAGTACATACTTAAATTGAACGGCACCAGCAATCTATTGGATTCAATTATCTTTAGAATAATTCATTCAATGACAAGAGAACACAGTCTTCTAAGCTCATTTGTTGTATTTACCAAAGCAGACCACATTCTGAGTCACGATATAAATCTTAATAAATGAATGTTAAATACATTAAAATAATGTAAGTTATACAAAATATGCCCAAAGACTGCATGAAATTAAACTAGAATTTGGTAACTGAAATATTGTTGGGAAATCTCAACATATTTGTAGATAACTCACTTCAAAGTAACATGCAGGTCAAATCAAAGAAGATGTTTTAAGAGTAACTAAAAACATTTTATTTAAACAAAAGAAAATAAAAATGCAATTTTAAAATTTGAGGATGATGCTGATGAGAATGTGTAGAAAACGGAAAGCTTCCTTGTGTCCTGTCGCGGGGAGCGTAAACAGTACAGCCATAATTAAAATAATTAAACCCACCTCACAATCTAGTAATCCCTCTCCTGACTATATATATAGCTCCAGAAGAAATGAAATCAGTATGTCAAAGACATACTTGAACTCACAAATTCATTTCAGCGCCATTCACAACCACCAAGAAATAGAAATAACCTGTTTGTCAACTGAAGAGTGGATAAAGAAAATGTGGTGTGGTATCTACTTAGCCATGAAAGCATGAGAGAATGCAATTCTGACTACCAAGATGAAAGTGGGTCAGGAGTTTACGTGAAATAAACCAGGAACAGAAACACATGTACCACATGATCTCTCTCATGTGTAGAGTCTAAAATAGTTGATCTCATAGATGTCCAGAGTACACTGGTGATGTCCAGAGGCCAGTGAGAGTAGGGGGAGGAATGGATAGGGAAAAGGTTGATAAGTAGGTAAAAGTTACAGTTAGATAGGAGTAATAATTTCTGGTGTATGGCACAGTAGGATGATTATTGATTAACACTAATGTACTGTACATTTCAAAAAACTAGAAGTAAGGATTTTGAATGTTTTTAACAGAAACAAATGATAACTGCTAGAGGAGGGAGACATATGCATTTAATTTAAGCAGTACAAATGTATATGTATATTGAAATCTCACATGGTACCCCATTAATATGTATAGCATTTATGTTTGTATGTATCAGTTAAAAAAGTAAACCTAATTTAAATTTCAAAGAGAAAACAAAGAGACATCAGTGCTGTATGAACTCAGAGGAAAGGCCATAGGAGGATGCAACAAAAAGGTGACCATCTCCAAACTAGGAGGAAGGTCTGAGGAAAAACCAGATGCCCATACTTACAGGAAAATTTACAGTACTGAATGCAAACATTAGGAAAAAAGAAATATTCAAAGTAAAAAATTTATGATCCCACATTAAGAAATCAGCGAATTCAATATAAATCTATGGATAGCAGAGGAAAATAACAAACAATTTCAGAAATAGATGAAATTAAAAACAGGAAGACGATAAAGAAAAAAACATTTTAAAAAGCCATTTTTTAAAAAGATTAAAATAAGGTTGGTAAATTTTTTACCAAGGCTAATCACTTTTTAAAAGACACAATTTACTAGTATAAAAAAACAAAAGGCCAATTGCTGTAGATCTTATGGATGGTAAAAGAATATTAAGTACACTATTAATAGTAACTCTATGCTTGTAAATATGATAACTTACAGGAAATGAAACAATTCCTTAGAAGATGCAAAATACCAAAATGCATAAAAGAAGAAATAGATCATCTTAATAGTACTGTATCTATTGAAGAAAAATTTTAATTTATTTTTTATCACTGCATTATAGTTTTACATAATGATGGGATGAGTTGTCACATATTCCTAAATGCACACAATTCAGCTATATAATTTATTTTTCCCCCTCCCCAACATCCCTTTACCTCCCTCCTCCCGTCCCCTGATCCCTTGACTTTCTTCTTGGTCTTATATTGTTCCTAAAAAAACCCAAATACAGTGACATAATTCTTATACCTATGAAGAACATTTTTTATACAGCTATAGTATATACAGCGGCATTTATAACTGCTTGGAATGTACCTTGCTTTATCTGTGTTCCAACATTTCCCTTTCTCCTCCCTTCCTACCATCTCTTGTTATTCTTCAAAATATTTGACAATGGGATTAAACATTTATGTTTTTGTAGAGGTATGCAGCATAGCCTGTTCAAATATCTTATGAAGTATCTTGAAACTGTATCTCATAAATATTAACATTTTGCATTTTTGTTCTATGGATCTAAAACATGAGTTTGTCTATTTTACTCCCAAGCCTGGGTGTAGGTCCAGCCTCCATAAATGAGGGATACCATTTGGCCCTTGATTCTCTGGGTTTGATTAACTTCACTCAGCATGATTTCTTCCAACGCCATCCATTTACCTTCAGTTGATTCAATTGCATTGTTTCTAATAGCTGAGTAGAACTCCATTGTATATGTATACCAGAGCTTTTGAATCCATTCATATAGTAAGGTACATCTGGATTGGTTCCATAATTTAGCTATTATAAATTTAGCTGCTATGAACACGGATTTTTCTGTGTCGCTGTAATGTGCTGATTCTAACTCCTCTGAGAAAATACCAAGAAAAGGGATAGCTGTGTCATATGGCAGATCCAACCTTAATTTTTTGAGGAGTCTCCACATTGCTTTCCAGAGCAGTTGGACCAGTCTGCAATTCCACCAACAATGTGCTAGTTTTCCTATCTCCCCACAAACCCTTCAGCATTTGTTATTATTTGTATTCTTCATCTTTGCCAGTCTGACTGGGGTGAGGTGAAATCTTAAGGTAGTTTTGATTTGCATTTCTCTGATTGCTAGTGATTTAGAACACTTTTTCATGTATTTATTGGCTTGCTCAATGTTCTGTGTTGAGAAGTTTCTGTTTAGCTCTCTGGCCCATTTATTGATTAGAGTGTTTGTGTTTTTGTTATTGAGTATTTGAGTGCTATGTAAATTTTGGATATTAGTCCCCTGTCAGAGGGATCACAGGCCATGATTCTCTCCCATTCTATAGGTTGTCTCTTGACTGTTTTGACTATTTCCTTGGCTGTACAGAAACTTTTTTCTTTTAATGGAATCCCACTCATTGATTTTAGATGTAATTCTTTCACTTTAGGATCCTTGTTTAGGAAGACGTTACTAATTACCATATGCTGGATTGTTGGTATTAATTTTCCTTCTAGCAGATGTATGATAGCTGGCATAATTCCTAATTCCTTGATCCATTTAGAATTGATTTTTGTGTATGTTGAGAGATAAGGATCTAATTTCATTTTTCTGCAAGTGGCTGTCCAGTTTATCCAGCACTATTTGTTGAATAGGCTGTCTCTCTTCAATGTTATATTTTGACCCCCTTTGTCAAAGATCAAATGTTTAAAGATTTGTGGCTTTGTCTCAGAGTCTTCTATTCCATTCCTATTTTGATACCAATTCCATGCTGTTTTAATACTACAGCCCTATAGTATAATTTTAGATCTGGTATTGCAAAACCACTTGTTTCATCTTTCTTGGTTACTAATGTTCTGGCTGTTCTGGGTTTCTTATTGTTCCATATGAATTTGAGAATTGCTTTTTTTTATATCTACCAAGAATGACATTGGATTCTTGATGGGGATTGCATTGAATCTGTACAGTGCTTTTGGCAGAATGGCCATTTTAATTATATTAATTCTGCCTAATCAAGAGCATGGAACATCTTTCCATATTCTCAGGTCTTCTGCAATTTCTGTTTTCAGTATTCGATAATTTTCATTGTAGAGGTCTTTTACTTCTCTTGTTAGATTGATTCTCAAGTATTTTATTCTTTTAGATAATATTGTGTATTATTTCCTAATTTCAATTGAAGAAACTTTTTAAATAACCTCCAACACAGAAACCACCAAGCTAAGTGTTTCACTTGAAAATTCTACCAAACATTTTTATTTTTATTTTATTTATTTTTTTTAAAGAGAGAGGGACAGTGAGAGAGACAGAGAAAGAGAGAAACAACTTTATTTAGTTTTTCACATGGCCTTAGTTGCTCCAACACTTAGTCGTGTACATGGTGCTGGGGTTTGAACCTGGGTCCTCGTGCTTGCCAGGCAAGTGCTGAAACTGCTGAGCCACCGCTCCAGCCCCTACCAAACATTTTTTTAAAATTATATAGATATTTTCAATATCTTATAGAAAATAGAATCAGATGGAACACTGCTTAATTCAATCAAAGAGGGTAGCATTACCCCAATACAAAAACAAACAAACAAAAATTACAAGAAAGGAAAGCTACTCAACAATGACTATTATGAAAGCAGATGCAAAAATCAACAAAATATTGGTAAATGTAATGCCATCCAACAACATTTTAAAGGAACTATGCATAATGATATTTGAATTTATTTAAAGTATCTGTCTTAAGACAGGTCAAGCATCCAAAAATAAATTATTATAACCCATCATATCATTTAGCTGAAGAAAAAATACAGGATTTCAGACGCAGAAAAATCATGTGATAATATCCAACATTTTCATAATGAAAATTCTCAGCAAATTAGAAATAACACTAGAGTCTCCTCAACTTGATAAGGAACATCTATGAAAATCTAAAGCTAATATCATACTTAATGGTGAAATACTAGATGCTTTTCCTCTAAGATCAATGATGAGATAAGGATATTTCCTCTTATCCCTCTATTCATATTATACAGAAATCCTAGCAAGTGAAATATCACCAAGAAAGGAAAGTAAACAGAAAATGGAAAACAAGAAAAAAAAAACTGTCTTTGCTTGCACATAACATGATTGTCTATGTAGGAACTCCCACCAAATTCAGAAAAATCACTTGAAAATAACAAGAAAATATAGTAGGTTACAAGATAAAAAGCAAATATACAAATATCAATGCTTTACCATATGGAGGCAATAAGCAAATGAAATTTGAAATTGAGAATGTAACCATTATATTACAATCAAAATTATAAAATATTTCAGTATAAATCTTAGAAAATATATACAGGATCTGTAAGAGGAAAATAACAAAACTTCTAAGAAATCAGAGAAGATCTTAACAAGAGGAGAGATTTTCTTTACTTTGCAAAGGAATTCACAAGATAGTTGGAAGTTCAGTTTTTTTCCAATTTGTGCTATAGAATCTACCCAAATCTAATCAAATTCATAGTAAGTTAAAATTGCCATAAAAGTAAAAATATCCAGAACAGCTAAGAGAATACAGAAAAAGAACAATTTCAAAAGTTGACTTTGTCCAAGGTTTTCAAGACTTGCTATAAAGCTACAATTAGCTAAATAAGTAAAATATTTTGAAATTTACACTCTACGGAACTAAATTCAAATGAAATGGACAACAGGTTTAAGATTTATATTTGAGGATGTTATACACGTGCTTGCAGTTATACATTTTTTAAAATTTTACTCAATAGACATTTATATTTCTTTCTCAATGTTGCAGTTTACTTAGAACTTATGAAGAAATATAAAATATTATTAGTTAAACTAGAAAAATCACAGCTATTCAAAGAATCCTTTAAAATACTCTGAATTGAAAAAGACCATACAGAACTTCAGAAGTCAAACTGCTGAAGCAATATGAGCTTTGGAAAACTATGAACTGAATTGTCAAAAAAAAAAAAAAATCCTTCTTTAAACTGACCATATGGGCCAATCCAAATTTCCTTACATGGTAAAGACAAACTTATTTTATATTTTGTTAGTTTCTTTTTTTATTGGTTCTTTTTTGATGTACATGAAAATAGATATACAATGGCATAACTATAAAAGTGTGGATTATAACTTGTTCTAATTTGGTCCCTGGAATTACCTCTTCCTCTCCCTTTAATTTGTTGGTTTCTGGTAAGCAATATAATTATTAATCTGTCAACTCTTATTGGTCACTTTTGTAAACTCTTTTGTGATAAAAATTTAAGTACTCATAATTAAGTAAATTTGCATATTTGAACTGAGTTTTTTATTGAGAGACCTCTTTCCTTTGATAAGAACTATCAACAAAAACAAACTCAAATTTTATTATTCTAAATAAAATAAGATTACTTATTTCTCATTAAAATGGTAAGATGTTGCAATTGACATAGCATTTTGGGTATATTTTCTTTTTGTGCTGTCATATTTCAGTTTTGCTACGCAGATAGGAATCTAATCCCTACGGAAAAGACATTTGTCCTTTGAAAATGAGCAATTTGTGAAGACTCATATGGCAAAAATGTAAGGCTCTAATCGTGGTACAGTGCAAATGAGATTATAACTGAGAGAACATAGATTCACAAGGTTCTTATAATTTAATTATTTATATTCCTTTCCATTTATAATCATTTCCATTTTCTAATCATAATGACACTGGCTCAGAGAATACATAGTAAAGAAGCCTTCTATCTCTTACCTCAACCATAATAGTGACACATAGTTTTCTGAGAATCCAATCTTTTCCTTAGTTGAGAAGGTCATGTTAATCATCTTTCCAGAGTAGGAGGTTAGCACCTGGATTATGTGACAATTTATGGATCAATTAGTAGGATATACTACTGTAAAAAGGTAGAAACCCCCCTGATATAAAACAAATATATTAAGTTAAGATTGATCTTGCCAAAATTGAGTTGTGCTGAACGGACAGAAATACCCGAGATAAAATAATGTGGTCATGAGTTGTGGTCATGAGTCAAGTTCATCGTGAACATTTCTGTGAAGCAGCCCATCCCTCCGGAGGCTCCCACAAGCTGCCAGTTTCAACTATGAATAGTTTGGCTCTCCGCCTAGCCTGCCCTACTAACCCCCTAGGTACAACTTGAAATATGTAAACCCGAAACTTGTTGCTTGCATTTCTTGGAGAAAGAACCTTTTTGTAAGCTTGTTTGTAAGCCTGCCAAAATGTTCCTTTAAAGCAGCCTTCCTGAGTCACTCAGGGCTGCTGTTCTCCTGAACTTTACTTTGAAGCAGTAGCCCTGGTGCACCAGCCTGTTTCTTCCCTTTTCTGTTTCTTCTCTTTCCCCAAAATAATCTCTTTTTCTTCTTTTTCTACCCTGGTCTCTGGTGGTCTACTGTGTGTTGATAACTGGCCCCCATAACATTATGGGGGGCTCATCCGGGATTGAACATAGACGTTCCCAGATTCAGATCGCAGCTGCTTGGACTTGGAGTGCTGTCTGCATGTTTAAACCTCCTAAACTTTGGTGCAGTTTGGTCCTCCGCAAAGATCTCTGCAAGCCTCAGGAGGTAAGTTTTTATCTGTTGGTGAACTTTTCAACAGACTCGTGAGAAGCTGGATGCAGCATGTCTCTCCAAGACCAAGGAGCTTGTTGGATGCTCCAGGCTCGCTCTGGTCCCGCTCAGAGAGGCTGAGTGGGAATTTGATTTCTCTGTAGCTCCATTTGGAGTGGCTGGACAGAGGTCGGATACCTCTGTATTTTCAATTCTTTTGCCTCACGGTGGTTCTCTATTATTGTACTTTCGTTTTGTATTCTGTGTTCTTTTATAATCTTTTCTGTCCACCTTGATCTTGAAATGGAGCAATCTCAATCTAAATCTAACACATCTAACACTTCCCTAGACCTAATTGTGCTTCATTGTTCAAATCTCAAGAAAAAGGCAGCCCAATCCAGAGAGGAAGTATACTCTGGCAAACTGAACAGTCTTTGTTCACTGGAATGGCCCACTTTTGGTGTGGGCTAGCCCTCTGAAGATTCCTTTCATGTGTTTCTCATTTGTTCAGGCTCAGATCTTTGGTTCACCAGTCCACCCTCACCAAATTCCTTACATTGTGGCCTGGCACTTCCTGAATGAAGAACCCCTGGCCTGGCTCAGAAAGATCTCCCCTCCCTGCATAAGACACCATCTTGACACTCTGGCCTCATGATTTGCAGTCCCACAAACCTTCAAAAGATGAACCCAAAGCCACTGTTCTCATCAACCCAGGGAACATACTCTGCTGCCCTACACAGACCACTCACTTTTAAACCACCCAGCCACAGTCTGTGTTACATTTACAGGGGTTCCCCCAGGATCTCCAAAAGCATCAGTAAAATAATAAAAGGAGTTTAAGATTGCTCTGTTTCTGGATCTTCACCAAAAATCGAGATTACTAAAAGTTAAAATTCTAACACATGTAATTCTATATACAAAGGTGTCAGCTGTGTTTCAATTAAAGTACTATAAATTAAGAGGGTAACTGAAAAAATGAAGATATTGTTGTTATAAAGATTGTGTTAGAATGCAGATTTAAGAAAGGCTAAGCAAATAGGAAAGAGATATTAAAGGTTATAAGTATGGAAATATACTTTGGTGTGGAAATTAGAATGAAAGAAATGTTTCTGGATGAGGAAGTATAGAGGGTCTAAGTAAGTTGCAGAATGTTTGTGAAGGGAAAATCTCAGAAGTTTGTGTGTAAACGGAATTTTATTAAAGTTTATTGTATCTGACAGAAGGGTCACACTGCCATTTGAAACCCTGACTTATATCTGTTTGCTTTGATCAGCTTCAGATAAAAACACTTAATATTTGTCAAGAGTTCTACCTCACCTGAGCTAAGACTCAGCCTCTCACCTTATGGTTCCAAAGTAGAATTAAACTTATTTACTCTTACTAATACCTTGTTGTATTTTCCTTGTAGAACTTTAAAACTATTGCCTATTAGTGTTTTGCAAAAGTACTACTTCTAACAAAACTCTGAGTTAAAATACCCCATCACCTAAAGGTCAGATAAAATATAATATTAACTTCAAGCACTGTTATTGATCCTAACTGAAAAAAAAGGAATTATAGTTTGTCACCTGTTTTAAAACCTTTTAAATGATTACTTCATAGCATTAAATGAACAACTGTTTTTAGGTTATTACAATATAGCTGACACCCTAATGTATCTAAAAACTACATTTAAGAACTAGATGTTTATCTGAGCCTTGTTTAAGTGTTATGTAAGTTTATAAAATAAAAATTTATGTAGAGTTACAGACAAGGTAACCAGCATGCTCCCTTTTACACACTGTATTTCAAAACCTTGGTTATATCTGTTTTCTTTAACTGCATAAGTGTTTCATTGTTATAACCAGAAAATAAGTCTATATCATCAACACTTTCCTAAATTCACAAAATTTAAAGCTATTTCTAAAACCTGTGCAGACTTTTGATTATTGTTATAATATATTATGGATTCTAAATTTTTCTTCAAAGGTTAAATACAGTTAATGTAAGGACATCTGTGTAATTAATACTGGCTTTGTTGTGTATTAGATTCATTCATGTTTTCTAAGTGTATACATCTTTTAAGGTGTAAAACTTAGGACAACATTTTACCAAGCTGGTGTTTCCAAACTAAAGTTGTCTGTAACAATGATCTCCTCCAGTTTTATATGGGAAACAACAAATTTAATTAGGGATTTATTTATGTCATTTAATATTTTTAATTGGATTAGAATAACCTGATTCTTTACACTGGGATAAAAATTTAAATATATTTTTGGAAAGTAATAAGGAGAGCCTAATTTGTTTAAAGATTAGTAATGTGAACACAAAAGCAGGTTGCTATCCTTTTACCCTTTACACAAAAAGGAGCCCTCTTAGCTTTTGCTTGATTTATGCTTGAGATATAAGGCTATGTGTTAGCTAATACTTTTATAGACTCAGGAAAACTCTACCATCTTTCTGGTGAACTCAGGGAGGCATTGAGAAAACACATCATTATGGAATTACAAAACTGTAACATAGCACTCCTATTTTAGGACTGATAAAGCTGGCCTTCTGGATGTTTAACACCAAAACCAGGATACCAAAGTTAAAGAAGTTAAAGGGTTAAGGAAAAGTCAATATTTTGGCTCTTACCGAGTTTGGTCAGCCAAAACTCAGGGGACAGTGGGACTTCTATTGCTAACTGGTACACAGTATGCAAAGAGGAGGATAATTGGGAAGTGAAATGTCCCTAATGTTTCTAAGGGAAGTCACTTATGGTCAGCAAGGCCCTGACCCTTCCTGGAAGATAGCACCACCAATAGAAGAAGGCTAAAGGATCCAAGCGGTTCTCACACATCCCTGAGAGTGACCTCCTGAGGAATCTCAGCTGACCAGGAAATAGATAGGCAAAAAAGGTCAGTTTTGACTAACTTGGTCTTAAACATCTGGCAGGAGAGTTATAACCAAAGCACAGCCATACATAGGCATTTAAAAGGAAAGACACTGTAACTCAAAATGTACACTCATGTAATTTCTCTCACAGATAAGTAAAACTGGAAGATTATAAAGAAACAGTTACAGAAGACTCTACCAGAGTCACAAGTTTGTTCTAAGTCAGTTTGAGATTCACAAATTTCCCTAACCTCATATGTGGGTAAACTCAATCTGTTTTCCACTGGTATGATTGTTTAGTTCTAATATGCAAGCTACCTTACAGAAATCAAATGGCATTCCCCAATTCAAGGGGACACTTATATAATTATAAAAGTTAAATGTGTTCCTAGCAACTCTTCTAAGATTTCTAAAGACATGAAAGGCCTCCACTCATGAGTAAATGACATGTCAGACCATACCCTAAGCTCTAGTAAGTTATTATCTTCATGGTCTTCAAAGGCTGGCTCATAATATTGAATATTTTATGTTGATTGCTTGTAGAAAATAATGTTTTGTTGCATTGTTTATTGTTCTAGCAATGATCCCTCCCCTGTGTCCACCATATCCAGTTACCTGACAAGCACTACTATCATGGACTTTGGACTGCCCTGATGTGTGAGATGCCTAGAGTCCATTAAGCTCCAGGTGGTCATGGAAATATGACCCTTCGTGCGGCTGCCTCCCAACTTCTACCGATGCCCCCCAGATAGACTCTCTGGAGAGTTTCCCTTGACTGCCACAGCCAATGCCCCACTGTTAGCATAGAAGAAGCCAGAACAGTCATCACCCTTTTCCCCTAAAGGCAATCAGGGGCCTCTTCAGACAGGATATTGAAGCAGGAGATAGATTATCTGTAGGCAGATAGAAAATGGGGACCTCAAAGAATAGGATACCACCAGCCCAGACTAAAATCCTAGGCTTTTTGGTTTTGGCTGCTGAAGTGGAAGCCCCCTCTTAACTTTGGAGGGCCTCCAATGCTCTGGGACCTATCTTGCCTCTGCCTATTATGATTTGACTGTTTCCCTTTGACATTCATTGCTTAAATGTTATACCCCTTTCACCTCAAGCTATTTGACTAATGTTCTAGAGAAAGGGGGAGATGTAGAAAGGTATAGACTCTCCTGATACAAAACAAATATATTTAGTTAAGATTGAGCATGCCAAAATTGAGTTGTGCTGAATGGACAGAAATACCTGAGATAGGATAATGTAGTCATGAGCCAAGGTCATCATGGACATTTCTGTGAAGCAGCCCATCCCTGCAGAGGCTCCCACAAGCTGCCGGTTTCGATATGGATAGTTGGGCTCCCCGCCTAGCCTGCCCTGCTAACCCCCTAGGTACAACTTGAAATAGATAAACCGGAAGCTTGTTGCTAGCATTTCTTGGAGAAAGACCCCTTTTGCAATTGAGAGACTGATGGAAATATCTGTCAGTTCCCACTCCGAATTTTCCAGTTAGAACAGCATCATAATTATGTGATTGACCACAAACCAAGCAAATATTTTATACAACCTTGAAAGTATATTCCAGTGTATGCATAAGCACAGGAAGAAATTGACCAAATTTCACTGTTATATATTGTATGGACACAAATGTGTAACAATGAACTCCACTACTATGCATAATTAAAATGCACAATTAATTTTTTTAAAAGGACAAGTTGGGGGGCTGGAGTGGTGGCTCAGTTGTTGGAGCACTTGCCTGACATGTGCGAGGACTCAGGTTCAAACTCCAGCACCATATACACATCTAAGTGTCAGAGAAACAGGCCAGATGAAAAAATAAAGTTGATTCTCTCTTTCTCTATCACTCTCTCCCCCCCCATTTCTTTTTAAAAAGTAAATAAATAAAAGGTAGATTTGGAAAGAACAAAGACCATTAAGCACTGATTCCCAAAGACTGAGTCTTTGGGAACAGTGTTTCTGACTAAATACCAATTTTCAGTTCAGTGGTGGGCATGCCATCAACGTTAATATTGTTATTTTCATCTAAAACAGCCTTTTCCAAAGACCAGCTGATTCTCTGCCCATTCCACTCCAATAAACACAGGTTTAACTGTACTGCTTAGCACAGCCTTCAGTCACAACACAATGAACTTCCATAGTACATTATTAAGGTCAAATAGAATGACTGGATGGAGTTCCAAATCCATGATTATTTTATTACTGCTATTTAGACATTTGCAAGCCAAGATCACTGGGAGGGTAATCTAATCACATATTTAAAGTTTCTGCTGGAGGGCTACTTTTGAAGAAAGGGTTGGACATTTCCTTAGACAGAATTAACAGCAATCTGCAATTTCCTAAGCACAATTTGCTTGGCTCTCAGCATTACATTGCTATTTAGTTAGAGTACAGTAGATATGTATCAACCTTATTAATTGTTTTTAGCAAAATATTCTTTCTGAAAAATTTCATTAAGCTATAAATTATGTTTACTGGTCATTTCCATCTGAAAAAGCTTCTCCTTCTACTTCATTTTTACCACCTTCTATACTCCTAGCAAATGTGTGTTGGGCATTTATGTTCTGTTTATTATATTACAAGTGCCTAGCAAACTTCAATGAATAACCCAAAAACAAATATTGATTAAGTAGTGATATTTGGTATTGCAATTTTTTCCTTGTACACAAAACTGGTACTTTTAAACCTGAGCTGAAATTGGATTATTTGATGGCTACACCCAATTATTTGAAAGACTATCTGAGCAAGATCCAAAACTTATCTAATGTAAAAGCTTAATATCTCAGGAATTTTTAATATTAATTGTAATTTGTTTTAATTATGTCTGATGTGCACAGGAGTTTTTAAAACTGTTGAAGATGGTGCTCACTTGAAGTGCATTGAGTGAGCTAGAAAGAGAGAATCAATTTTATTTAGTTTTGCATGTGGCTTTCATTAATCTGACATGTCCTTGTGTACATGGTACTGGGGTTCAAAGCCGCATCCTTCCATGTGTCAGGCAAGTGCCATAAGCACTGAGCTACCATTCCAGATCCTTTGTCTGCATTTTTGATATGGTGTTAAACTTTCTGGCCTCAATCTGAAGAAATGACTGAGTTCTTCACAAGAAAAGTGGGGACCTATTAATTTAGTAGCTTAATTTCTGCTGGCCTAAGCATTATAATGTAACAGGAGGACTTCAAGCAAAGAACAATAAAATGAAGTACAATTTGAAATTGGAAGAATTCAATGATTTTGTATAAATTGAAGGTGACTGGGTTTATACTAATAAAAAAGGAAGTTAATTATTCTCTATTAGCATGTTATTTCCTTGTCCAAGCAAAGTATTAATGTTATACTTTTTCTTGTTATTCTTGTCTAGGCAATTTAGTGAGTTTTCTCACTACAATGCTATAATCAACTTCAAATTACTGATTAGTTCAACATGTTAATATTGTATTAAGTGACCTAAAATGTCTACTTTAATGCATGCAAGAACTTCAAAAAGACTGACAGCATGCTAACGGTCCCTTAGTAGAAAATTAGCCAAATGGATGATATTTTATGATGAAATACAATATAAAAATGGAAATTAACAAAGTTTAACAAATTAACAACCTGAATTGGTCTGAAAAATATAATTTTGAACACAAGCCCTGCAACTTTTTACAGCTAGATACATCTAAGCCTATAAATAAAATTGTTAAAATAATCCTTGCTCTTGAAAAGTAAGTACTGATAGGAGGGACACAAAGGAGTATTAGGATACACTGGACAGGTATCTTGATTTGAGTGCTGGTTATGTGTGTGTTCATTTGTGAAGTTCATCACATCTTATTTGTGCTATTATCCTACACTTTAATAAAAATATATTCAATCTTTTATTTTTTTAATGAACATCTCATTGAATAATTCTCTTAGAAACCAGTAATTTTCCCATATTGTGAAATTACTTATATTTTTAACAATTTCATGAACACATTCAATATTAACCATATTTGAGAATAATGAGTATAATGAATATGCACATTTATTTTTAACCAATAGCCTTTCTTAGACTCTTCAGGTTGCAGGATCTGGTTGTGAGAAATTTCTGGTTTAATTCAGGAGGGAAGAGTTAAGATAATAATGCAGCTATTGCAACTTAGAATTGGCATGTCAAGAGAAAGTCAGATTTCTGTCTATCACTGGAAACTCACAGTATATTTATTTACTGCCCAAAACTAGGAAATGTAAGTCAATAATTAATAATTTCTACTTACATTTCTACATAAAATGAAAATATGATGTTGGATTTGGTTTAATTTTTCTGTTATTGAACACAGCAAGAAGTCTATGTACCAAACAAATGATCATTCACACTGACTTATCTTCGCATCTTTAGGAATATCACATAAGGTGAATAAAATATGGTTGGACAAATCAATAAGCACACTTAGCAAAATTAAAAGTGGAATTTTTTTCTGTAGAATGTGTTATTTTATTATTTAAAATGATTAGGAAAAACTGTCAGAATGGAAAGGAAGACTGATTCATTATGGACAAATAAATCAATGTTGTGTCATTCTTTAAAATGGAAGGAAATATATTACCCAAAAGAGGAAAAAAGCAGAAAATATTTTCCTGCTTTAAACTTGTATTGTTTTGGGATGAGTTTGAATTTTTCACTATTTATATTTGCTGGTATAAATAGTGTGTCACTATCATAATTTACAGTGGATTGCAGGTATTAAAAATTCATCATCCTTTAATATAAGGAAAGAACAGAGAATGGAATTGTAAACTTACTTGATTTTTATTAGGTTTAGATGAATGGTTAGTAAATTTGTCAAGTAATTATGATTTTTATGCAGATTACATAACATTGCATTAATATGAAAACATTTATAGTTTACACATATACAGATACTTACACATATTTGAGGAAATAGAAATGCAAAGAACAGAGCTAAAATAAGCACATTAAAATACACATGTGCATTCTTTGATCCACATATGAAATCTCTGTACAATAAGACATTGTCATCATGCATAATATGCATAACTCGTTTTACTGAAAACAAACTTCAAGCACTATAAATTTATGCATTTTAAGTTTACATTAAATTTTAAGTACATTCATTACATGGATTGCTGTGGCACAACTACCTAATTTTAGAACATTTTAATCACCCCCAAAACAAAACTCTATGCCCATTAGCAGTTACTAAATGTCCCCATTCTCAAGTGCACCCAGTGTCTTGATCTAAGCAATCACTCAATAATAATTTGCCTCTACAGATCTGCCAATTGTGGATATTTCTTTAAAATAGAATCATACAGTATGCTGCTTTTTTTTCTTTCAGTTAGAATAATGTTAGAATAATGTTTTCAGATTCAGCAATACTGTTTTGTGTTCTGTTATTTCATTCTATTTATTAATGAATACTGTTATTCTTTGCAAAATTATCTATTCAGATCATTTTTTCATTTTAATATGGTGGTATTTGTCTTTATGTTGTTGAGTTGTAAGTTTTCTTTATATGTTTTGATATCTGATTTTTATTAGATATTTATATTTATATACTTTTTCTCCCTCTGTGGCCATGTTTTTACTTTTTTGATGGTGTTCCTGGATTTAGAAGATTTTCAATTTTGATGTCCTCAAGTTCATTTTGTTTTTCTTTTTTGCTTTTACTTTTGGTGTCATGTATGAAGAATTGTTGCTTAACATCAGTTCATGATTTGTTTCCATGTTTTCCTTTGGATATTTTATAGTTTCATTTCTTATGCTAAAGTCTATGGTAATTTTGAGTGAAATTTTGTATATGGTATGAGAAAGGGACAAAAACTTTATTCATTAGACATTGATATACACTTGTCTACACATCATTTGCTAAAAAGAATTTTTTCCTGGGACATAATGGTGCATACCCATGATCTCATTGACTGTATCTCAAGTTTGAGACCAGTCTCAACAACTTAGTAAGGCCTTGAGCAACTTAGCAAGATTTGTCTCAAAATAAAAAGTTCTGAGGATGTAGTTTAGTGATAATGTGCCTCTGGTTAAATCCTTATTGCTATAATAATAATAACAATAATAATAATAATAAAAGTAATAATATAATTATTTCCCTTTTGACTTGCTTTGGAATCCTTGTCTAAAATTATTTGATCATAAGTATATTTATTCTGGATTCTAAATTCTGTATAGATCTATATTTCTATTCTTACCATATTGCCTTGAATGCTGAATTTTTGTAGCAAGTTTTATAATTAGGAGGTATGTGTCTTCCAATTTTCTTCTTTTCAAAATAGTTTTAGCTATTCTGGGTTTGTTATAATTCTATTTTTTGATAAGTTTCCAATTTCTAAATAAAAATAAGTTAGATATGATTTTTATGGTGATTGTAGTGAATCTATAGATCAGTTTGGACATAGTAGCCAGTTTAATAATGTTTTTTACCAACCCATGAGCATCAGATGTCTTTCCATTTATTTATATCTTTATCTTTCAATATATTCTAGTTCTTAACAAACAAGACATAATCTTCTTTGTATTGAAATATGATTGATTTTTATGTATTGGTCATGTATCCTGTCATATTATTGATTTATCAGCTCAACTACTTTTTTATTTTTCTTTACTGGATATTTTTATGGCTTAACAGTATCTAAAAATAAAGAAAAATTTCTTCTTGACCTCTCTGGAAGCCTTTTTTTTTTTTTTTACCTTGTTGCTAGAAACTCTAGTACAGTATTGACTCTGAGTGGTTAGAACAGAGAGCTCGTCTTCTTGATCATAGAGGGAACACATTCGGTTTTCCTCCAAGTATAATGTCAGTGTGGGCTTTTCCACAGATATCTTTTAACAGATTAAGAAAGTTTCATTTGTATTTTGCACAGTGATTTGATGATGAAATGGTTTTTAATTTCATCAAATGAATTTTCACCATCCATTGAGAAGTTCATGTAAAACAGGTCTTTCTGCAACTAATTTGGTGTATTTACATGGCTTGATTTTTGGATGGTAAACTCAAGTTTCATCTCTGGAATAAATCCTACTTGGTTATGGTGTATAATTCTTTGAATATGCTGTTAATTGGAATGCTTGTAGCTGTTTTTTCTTGGGATAATTTACTATTAATTCCCCTCTAGGCTTTGTTTGATCCCAGGGAAAAATAAGGGCAGCAACTGATGTTACCAGCAAATTATTATCGTTTCAGTGATGCGCTAGGAGACAGCGATTTTCTCTCAGTGGAGCTGGGTTAAATCAAATAGCCACCATACCTGGAGAATAGGGATTCTTCCAGGACTTGGAATTTCAGGCACCATCCCCAGAGTACAATCTTCATTTTCCCTTCATTTTCCAGTGTTTGACTACAATGCTACTGAATTGGGGAGAGAAGAGGAGTGGGAATAGTTCCAAGTTAAAATATGATAAATTCCACTATTTTACTGAGGTTTAATACTTTCTCCCAGATGAACAATTTTCAGTTCATTTTTTTGTTAATTGACTAACTTATGAAATTATTGACTTTAGTTGTTTTGTCCATATTTCATTGTTTTGAAATGAGACAGTTCACCCAGGATTTGACTTTGTCATTTTAAAAACCTTACTCTAGAATGTAAAATTTAAAAAGTTAAAACAAACACCTTCTGACAGAAAAAATAAACCATCTCCTAATTGCATCTTGTTTTTTATTAATTTAATTTGACACATAATAATTATACATATTAATGGGGGTCTTGTGGGATAGTCTAAAGTATGTCCATAGCATGTGTTAGTCAAACTAGCCTCCCATTTTCCATCCTCCCACCCACTTCCCAACTTCTAGGAGTCACTTCTACATTCAAGTTGACTTTTTTTTTTTTTACCTCCAACATGTGTGAGACAGGGCATGCAGCACTTGCCTTTCTGTATTTGGCTTATTTCACTTAATAAAATGTCCTCTAGTTCACCCAGTTTTCTGCAAATGACCGAATTTAATTCTTCTTTGTGGTTGAATAATATTCCATTGTGACTACCACATTTTCCATTTTTTCCATTGGCAGACACCTAGATTCATTCCGTATTTTAGCTGTTTTGTCTAATGCCATAATAAAAATAGGCATGCAGTTATCTCACTTGATGTTAAGTTCAAAAAGTGACCTCAGAACTCACTTTTACAATCATTAATAGCAAAGTGGAACTCATCAATGTATTCCTTTTTATTTACACATTACATTTACTCATTTTGGGACCCCACACAAACCTTGTATGAAGTAGTAAGTAAAATCAAACATATAATAGAACAATGTCAGTAGCCAAAAGCTATGTTACAAGTACCTATTTTCAAATGACTAAGACACACAAACTAGCATTGTTACAAGTCTACTGAGTTCTTTTCTTCTCGATTTGGATAGAAATCACTAATAGGAAAAGGGCAGATCTTCTAGTGTTAGGAGATCTGACCCTTGAGGTTCAGTGGTTCTTGGCTTATGAACAACAGGCAAGTTTGACACAGCCCTTGCCAACTGGAAGGCATTTTGGGGCAGCCACAGTTGTCAAAGACAGAAGAATGAAAAGTACCTCATGGGAAGCATTGGGCTCTTCTCTTCCACCTCATAAGGTTGGTACAAAATGCTACATAAATAAACTCAAAGAAAAGAGACTGCATTCTTCATAAGAACCCTGAGGGTAAGTGGTAGAAATGACATGCACACATATGTTAAAAAGCAAGAGAATTCCAAAGGTGAAAGCAAGATAGAATTACATATCAGTAAAATGGAAGTGGCAAAAATTATAAAGAATATTTGATTAACTGCGCACACTGACACATGCCTGTAGTCCCAGTAACTCAGGTGGTTGAATCAGGAGGGAGGATCACAAGTTCAGAGCCAACCTGGGGAAGACTATCTCAAATATAAAGGGGCTAGAGGTGTAGCTCAGTGATAGAATGCTTGCCTGGCAAATGGAGGTGCTAAGTTCACTCCCCAGTACTCGGGGGGAAAAGAATATTTTATTGTTTCTTTTTTGTTGTTGATGTTGTGTTTTGTTTTCAGACAGGGTCTCATGGTGTTGCCTAGGCAGGCCTTGAACTGGATATGTCTCAGCCTCCTGGTAGCTCTGACCACAAATACCACCAGGCCTAGCTTCTCATATTTTTAAATTATAGAGAAAAGTTTTGGTTGCTCTCAGAAAGTTCAATTTGGGTCAATTTCTGAAGGGCTTGAAAATGTGAAGATATCATAATATTAAGCAGGAAAATAGAAAAAAATGAATTAATGCTTTAAGAAGATTATTTGGGATGATTTGGAGAAGGGTGGAAATAGCCATGAGTCTACTAAATATTTCACTTGCGATGTGACAACATCTCTTTGACCAAACTTTAGTCAGTCCTCTGAATACTCTTCCTAACCAGGCCTTGACTTCTGGATTTCCATATCTCTTAGTTGGGGTAGCTATACCAAATTATGACAGACTGGGTGGCTTAAACAGCAGAAAAGTTCATTTCTCACAGTTTATTTTTCTCTTTTACTTCTTTCTTTCTTTCTTTTTTCCCTGGGAAATCTAAGATCAAGGCACCAGAAGCTCTGGGGTCTGATGAGGATACCCTTCATACTTTGCAGATGGCCATATCCTCTTGTGGAGAGCAGACAGTGAAAGAGTAAACGCCTGTCTCTCTTCTTCAAAAGCTACCATTTCCATTGAGGAGGGCTCCACCCTCTTCATCACCCTACCACACTGAGGTTAAGATTTCACCATATGATTTTTTTGGGAACACAGTCACTCAGTAGTGAGAATTTTATTGAGTTAATCTCCTCCCCCTGTCATCTGTTTTACTCATCTTTTTTTTTTTTCTGTGACTAAAATACCCAATAAGAACAACTTTAGAAGGAAAAGTTTATTTGGGAGGCTTATGGTTTCAGAGATCTTAGTCCATTGCGGGCTGGCTCCATTGCTCAGGGCTTGAGATGAGGTTGATTTCATCATGGCAGAAGAGTGTGGCAGAGGGAAGCAAGTCAAGGCACGGCTCCAGGGAGCAGGGAAAGAAACTCCACCCATAATAAAAAATATATACCACCCAAAGGCGAACCCCCAAGGATTCACCTCCTCCAGCCACACCCTATCTGTCTTTAGATACCACCGTTAATCCCTACCAGAGGATCCATTCACTAATTGGGGTAAGGAGCTCACAACCCAATCATTTGTCCTCTAAGTCTTTGCATTGTCTCACATACTGTGCTTTTGGGGGACATCTTTCATCTAAACCATAACATCATCTAATCAAATTCTTCATTCCATACTTCCCCTGGGTGATGTCTGATTATCCTGAACTGCCTACAACAAATATTCTGTTAGGTATACAGTCAAAATTCTCTTTTCCTCTGATATTTCTTCTTAGAAATTATTTATTCCATGACATCTTCAACCTGTTCCTTGGCTATAAAAGCCTACTTTTCCTTTCTGCATTGTTATTGAGCCCACTCTCTCTTCCATGTTACAAAACCCAGTTCTGCAATCCCTACAAATTCCCCTGAATAAAGCTTACCTTAACAAGTGTCACGGATCATTGTTTCTTTATCAATTATGGTGCCTCTGACCCAGAGGATCATATTCACTATTGGCATCTGGAACTCTCGCCCAGGACCTAAGTGAGCACCTTTGAAGCATTTACCCTTGGTCTTGATTGACTGATCAGGAATCCACTGATGAGGCAGAATCCTACAGTATTTCTCCAGACACATTCCACTGAAACTGGTAAGGACAGATTTCCATTCTTGGATTCTGATACTGTATAGAGCCAGGCTTTCACAGAAAGGTGTTTCCTGGCCTGGGAGGTCTTCCTTGTGGCTCTTTGATTTGGGTGGGCTTCACTCCTTGAATCCTGAGGACCTTCTTCCTGGCCCTCTAGCTTGGTTAGAGATTGCTTTCTGATTCCCTTAGGTGGAAGTCTTTCTTCCTGGCTTTTTTTTTTTAAATTTTTTATTTTCTAGTGGAATATTTCCCTTGACTCCATGGGATAGAAATCTTTATTCCTGGCTATCTCAGTTATGGATTACTCCCTGGCTTCTTGGGCAGGAAGATATTTTCTGGCTCTTGGTGAGCCTCTCTGTTCTCTCTGTTTGATCCTGTTCCTCACATGGGAAATTCTCAGCTGACGCACTCTCTTTTATGAGGCACCGCTGACTGTCCATTTCCTTCTCTTTGGTTATTAACTTAGTAAGAATATTTTGGCATGTCAAAAGCCTCCCTGGGAAACTTAAATTCTCCCCAAATTGTCTCTGCTAAGAACTTCCTTCTCATTGCTCCCACCCCTTTTTCCACTTTGGATATTTACCTTCAATTCTCTGAAATATTTTAGCATGGCCCTCTTTAGACTATATAGGGATATAAGGATAAATATTCCTATATCCACCCCTTCCGGACTTTCCCTCTTTAGCCGCTCAGCACCATACAGACGCTAGAAATTAGGAAGCCTATCCCCCATTGGAGGTCTTTCTAGAGACTCAGGATCCCATACATTTACCTGAGAGGCAAAGATCACTGGAAACACCATGAATATTATATCAACTAAGATGGGCTTTGGAGACAGCTATGCAGCTGCTTTCAGCTAGTAGATGTTTCCTTCATCAATTGCCTAAAACAAAGTCTACACTGCTTTTAAGATTTCACATGAGGGCAAAAGAAATGCCTTCTACAAAGATTTGGCCTAAAAATAGCTTTAACTCTTACTGATTATGTAATCTCAACTTGTTCTATTTTTGCGAGTAACATAATTCAGATAAAATATAGCAGAACGGCACACGAGAGTTTTGTTTTGCTGTGATGCCTGACAAATGGCTAAAATTTGATTTTATATTTTATTAATATATTTTCATTGACATTTGTATGTGTTTAAATGGAACAATATGATGTTTTGATTCATGTATATATTAGGTAATGGACAAATCAGCGTAATTAGCAAATCTATCAACTTAAGGTTTATCAATTTTAATGGTGTGTACAACATTGTCTCTTGATATTTTGAGATATAAAATGCATACTGTTAACTATATTCAACTTACTCTGTCATAAGGAAAAGCTGTGAAATCTCTATTTCTATATGCTTGTATTTGTGTATATGTATGCATGTACATATATGTATATGTGGTAATTTTCTATCTCAGGATGAAAATACCATATTAATTTATCAAATCCCTTCAAGGAGCTCTTTTCACGTTGCCTTAGAGACTTCCTGGAACTTTCAGAAATGTAGAAATTATTTCAAATGCTTTTCAAGTTCACATGGCTTGGATAATTTTTTAATATTTTTGGTTTAAAAAAATAGTTATATCTTTTATTTTTACTCATTTAAAAATATGTTCATTGAGCATATGAGTACATGCAATATGCATAAATGAACTGGGGTATTATTTGAAAAAATAAGAGAAGATTTTTGCCAGAAGCTGGGTGCCTATTCCTACACTGTAATAGAACTGTAGAGCAGAGGCTTATTTTGGGAAGCAGAATCTTGCCCATAGTAGGTGATCAACAAAGAGATGGTGATGCAAAAAAAAAAAAAAATCACAGAAAATGTTAACTAGCCAACTTTGTTTCCATCCTAAATTCCATCATTCTTCTTAACCCACCATGTCAGTTAGATATCACTTAACTTCTTACTCTAAATACTTCAGAGTAATATAACTGTGCACTGTGCATGATTTCTATGGAGTACTGCTAGATCCAAATATGTTATAGTATTCATTTCTGAATAAAAGCAAATGTTCCTTAGTTATATCTTTTGGGTAATCATTTTAAGTACAATATGAGCACACATTTTATCTTCCATTTGGGCTTATTAGTTAACTAAGTTAATACTAAATCTACCACATGTCTGAGGTTATAAAAACTTAAATTCAACAAAAAATATATAAGGAAAGATGCAGCATAAATAAATTGTTTTATAATCAGTACTTCATATACATCATGTATAGCAGTAAAACACAAAACTGTATTTAAGTTTTTATGGTTATTTTGATTTCATTTTGCTTTTTGTTTTGTGTGACATACTTGTGCTCTAAAAATAGTTAACACAAAAATAACATGAGATGGTGGTTTACCTTTTATTTTGTGTGTTATAGTATATTTATCAAAAAACCAATTTAAAAAATCTTTTTATTAATTTGTAACCTTAGAGTTATACAAAGTTAAGTGATAGATACTCTTAATAATTTCTACATTAGATAAAATACTGAAGCATTCATTACTGAGCATAAGTTTAAGCTTCTGTACTTTTACTCTTCTTGGATTCTTTTTAATATGATATGAGGAAGCTAATTATATTTAAGTCTGTTAATAAACTTGAGAAAAGAGCGTGTACCTTTAAGTAATGAGAGAAAGTCTATTCATACTATTTGATGGCATACTTATGCAGAATCTTGGAGTGTAACAGGAATTGGTCTACTTCCTGATTTTATCTGGAGAATAATGGTCACTATCCATTAAACTTATAATGTACATATGGAATTGAAACTACTAAAAATAACAAATGGAAAGGGAAAAAGCTTGGTGTGAAAGTGTACAAGGAATGTAGGATGCGCATTTAACAATGAAAAGCATGAAGGATTTGTGTTATTGTAAAAGGAAAAATATATAATTTATTCTAAAGTAAGATGATGGGTTGTTCCAAGAACAGAAAAAATGTTGGAGGAAAAAGAAATATAAAAAAGTTTTGTGAACTAGAGATCTTATTGCATTTAATCATGTTAGCTAAAGATTTGAATGCTTCATTTATAAATCTCTTTTTAAAAATGAGAATATCAGTAGTGCACTGATGCAAAACTAGAATTTGGTTTTCTCTTTCAAAATTGTACTTTTCTTGAAATATTGATCTGCTTTTAATATAGTATTTCAAAGGTTTTTCTTTATCTTTTAAGTAACCTGCCAAAGAAACAAAGATGCTTTGTCTTTTCAGAATAATTCCTGTGTTGTTGATCTTTATCATATTATTGATTATTTAAGAGAAACTAAATATTGTTTCATAATGATCTATAATGCTATTTAATCGAGTGTTCAAATCTTTTTGCTTTAGCAACATCCCATAATCAAATCCTAAATGGAATATTCTTATTCTTGAATTGACCTTGAGGTTTCCCAGAGCACTCCTGGAAAATATTAAAAATAATTCAGTTTATTCGATATATTGAATTATATGAAAAGGCATTGTTTAAGAGGGATGTTTCAACTTCCTTGGGTTATTTCATATGGGTAAAATATTATTTCTGAAAATATATAAGTTCCTTGAAATTTGCCAGTTTCCCATGTTCTATGATATGTCTCGTACAATATTATCAGCCATAAATTTGGTTATTATGTTAAAATTTGTGTGCTGCAGAAGTATTCAAATGAAACTTCACTACATACTTCACGTGGCCACGTTTTTATGATAACGGCACATAATTCTCACCTCTTTTTTACAATGATGAAAATCAGTATTATATTTAGTCCTTCATTGTGTAGGTCTTACCTTCAAGTCAGTGATCTACATAAGACCCTCCTCACAGCTGTAGGACCTCACACAATGTAGATGCCCAGTTAATGAAGGTGGTGTCTGAGACCAGGATGATTTTTAAATTCTATTACCAAATGAGGAAGTCTAAAATATATTTGAACCTTTATTTTCAGTCCTGACAGCTACCCAGAATCCTTTAGCAGCCAGAGAAAATGCGATGTTTGTATTCCTGGAATTCACAATCTCTTCTTCAAAATAACTCCTGAGATGGTTGAGAGACTTACCTCTGCCTTCTGCCCTGTCTGGTGTTTAATCTCTACTGAGTCACCTTAGACTAAACTGAATTTAATGCTTCTAAGGTTAAGCATAGTCTTTCCAGAGCCTTACCAATTTTAAATATTTTTTTTGCCATATACACTCTTCTCCTTAGTCCAGTTTTGCCCTGAATAATACAGAATCTAAGTATTTTCTCATGTTTGATAACTACCACTTGTTAATCAAAACACTGATTATTTTGACTCCTTCAGATTTGCTCATATCTTCTAAATTGATCATTCAGCAAACCCACTCCCAAGTAGTTCTAGAAATGAAAGACAATTATCTTGTTCTTCCATTAGGAAAAATAATTTCTTGATCTTTTACCTTAAGACAGTGTAGTAAGAATCCCATATATTTTTCCATGCCAAGAAAGAAGGTGATATTGTAATAATCTGTTTTCAGGAAATTGAACCACTCAGGCTTCATATCATAGAAAACAATCAGAAAACAAAAAAGTACACTATTTAATTTGATTTTTAAACCACATTTTTCAATGAAGTGGGAATTTATTCCTTAAAGACATGTTTTTCTCTCCCCTTTCATGTTTAAAAATCTTCCTGTATACAGACTTATCTTTTAATTGCCTACGTTTTTAAACATTTTTTATAACTTTAAAAAAATTTTTAAAATTAAAAGTTGAGTCTGTATACATTTTATCCTTCTTACAGTACGGAGGGTAATCTTCCATTCAAGAAATTTGGTATAGGAAAATTTAAATCCTGGTTATTCAACTGGGTTTTATCAAAGGGCCAGTTTCTGAACTGTAAGATGACACATTCAGTAATTTAATGT
>PVKS010003411.1:0-39823 GCA_004027875.1 Aplodontia rufa | reverse complement strand
GAGGAAGTATCAATACAGCAGATTATTCTAAGTCATTTCTCTGTGGATAATGGACGAAAGCACAGGAAAATACCGGGTCAGAATAATTTATCCTCTCAATTGCATTCTTTTCAAATGACAAGTCCAGAGGGAATTGCATTTGCTTTTCTTTTCGTTTTAAGGGAGAATCAATTTTATTTATTTATTTATTTATTTTTTAATCTGGCCTTTGTTTCCCTGACACTCGGTTGTGCTTGTGGTGCTGGGATTTGAACCTGAGTCTTAGGCATGCCAGGCAAGTGCTCCAACTGCTGAGCCATAGCTCCAGCCCCTGCACTTGCTTTTCTAACCACTTAATAATCAGACCTGTACTACCTTTCTACGTTTCTTTTTATTCATCAAACATATATTGACCTCCTGTCATTTTTAGAAGCTCTTTTTTGTAGCTAAGAATAGACTATCTCAGATGTGGACCCTGCCTCTGCCTCTTTGTTCTTTTTCAAAAATTTTTAGGAGAACTTGCTTTTGTACTTAAAAAATGGAAAAATGAACTAATTCTGTGTTTAAAAAATGAATATAACAATTCCACCTTCCTAATGCAATTTTTTTCTTTAATTGTGATGAAATACATAATACAAAATTTACCATTTTAACCACTTTTTAGTCTATCACCCAGAAGTGTTAAGTACATGCCTTCATCATGCTTTGTTTTTTCTGGTTTAGATTATCATTTATGATTGCTAGCAAACTTTTTCTTAAAAATCCCCATAGAAAATATTTTAGATTTGTACAGCATATGGTCTCTCTATGCAAGGACTAAGTTCTGTCCTTACAACAGTGAAAGCATATATAGACATATGTAAATGAACGGTATGATTTATTTTTAATAGAATCTTATTATAAAATAGGTAATGTAGTTTGCTGAACCTGTATTTTAAAAAGTTTTCATACTTTATATGCAACAAGTTTTTGCTGATATCCCTAACTCTGTATTTGATCTATGATTATCAAATTGTGATTCTCCTATGCCCACCTTCACAATCTTACGAGAAATGCAATTTTGCAATCTGTCCAGACTAACTGAAACCAGCTCATGGGAGTGGAGCCCTGCATGTGATCTGATGCATGCTAAAATTTGGGAGCCACTTTAGTAGAACAATAGATCTTAACCCTGACTATGTATTAGAATTATGTAGGAGAATTTTTTAAAAGACTATAATCCAAGAACACTGTCCAGAACAATTCAGAATGTGGTTATGAAGTCAGAAAATATTATTATTTTTAGAATATTTTTAGACCATTCTCATTAAGCTCCTAGTAGCCATTAATTTTATGGTAGATTTAAAAGATCTCAATTTCTTCTGATTTAAGTTAATTTCAACAACATTATACCTAAACAGATAATATTGGGGAAATTAACGTTTATATAGAAGCAGATTTTCCTGAACTGATAATCATGGATAAATTTCATGCCATAGCATATGGTTTAATCCAAATTTAAAAAAAATAGATGGACAGAGTTTAGAAAAATTGAAACTAGCCTATAGATTCTTTTTTAAGAGAGAGAGATACAGTGAGAGAGAGAAAGGGAAAGAGAGAACGAATGTTATTTAGTTTTTCATGTGGCTTTCACTGCTCCAACACTTCGTAGTGTATGTGGTGCTAGGGTTTGAACCCAGGTCCTCACGTATGCCAGGCAAACGCCATATCCACCAAGCCACCACTCCAACCACTACAGATCATCTTAAAATTCATTTTTTTTCTTTTTTAGAAAAAAGATTTCTAGAGGCTGGAGTGGTGGCTCCGTTGTTATGGTGCTTGCCTGGCCTGCACCAGGACCAGGTTCAAAGCCCAGCACCATGTACAGAACAAAGTGTTGGAGCAATGAAAACCACATGAAGAACTAAATAAAATTGATTCTCTCTTTCTCTCTCTCTTAAAAAAAAATTCTGGACATTTTTTAAAATTCTGGCAAAATTTGGGAGAAGAAGCAGAAAATCCATAAGTCATTTGAAATTTATTGAGGTGATTTTTTTCACAACGAATCATAAAAAAATTATGATAGCCGATATAAATGATATATTTTGGCCTCATCCATAACAAACTCAAGCACACACATGTACAGATATTGTCAGAATTTGAGTTTAAATGAAGAAAGATGAATAGTCTTTATTTATGATTGAGTAATTTATGTGGTTCAGCTATATAGTCTTATAATTCAAATTTACTGACAGTTAATAAAATATTTCTCAACAGTGGAGACTTAGCACTAATTCTACTTGAATTGGCTGCTTGAGGGAAAATGCTGAAACTTTCAATGGTAATCATCTTGTTTCCTTGAACTCATGAAAGGAAGCTTGTTAGCATATTTAAAGCTAATATGATGATGAACATATTCTTCATAGATCCAGTCCAACTACTCATGAGAAAGCAATATTTTCTAACTTTTCTACTTACCATTTTGAGACTAATAAAGTTTATAAGAGTTTCAATATATATCATACTGTTTAGAGTACATTATAAGCACTTGTTTTTTCCATAAAAATGATTAAAGACTTTCATTAATAATTTTGTTAATTTTTGTAGGAAAGGAATTTCAGATATGAAGATGTTTCTATGTGAAAGTGTCTATAAGTATTATTAATTCTATTTGGAGCCTCTATTACAACAATGAGTGTTATGTGACTTATTCAAAATTCCCAAATTGCCAGATTCCATTCCACTTTAAGATTAATTTATCTCAAGTGACAGTAAGGCATTCAAGGAACATTGTCCATGATCAATGAAAAATGTGTGTAGCATTGTAGATAAATGGTTATGAACATCAACTTACAGTATGTAAGCGGGAGGTTGGAGAAAATAGATTAAAGTCTTCAAATGATCTGCATCATCTTCATCAAGATTACGGGCAAGCATGAGACTAGTTTTTCTGCTAGGAACTATGACATATTATCAAGGTAGCACATTTTAAAAATCATCTGGATCATATAAAAGCCAAGTCATAAATGAACCAGAATATAATTGCTATTTTTTTCAATTATATTTCTTTTCCTTCACTTATGAGAAGTATAGTGTTGGCTTATCCCTTGACATTTTTACCTATATAACCATTGTAAATATATGTGCCCCCAAACAATGGAGCATTGATATACATAAAACAGATCCTTCTTAAGTTCAAGAACCAAATCGACCACAATACAATTATTCTTGGGACTTTAATACACCTCTTTCATCACTGGATAGATCATCTAAACAAAAACTAAGTAAAGATGCTCTAGAATTAAACCATACAATTAATAGTTTGGACCTAAAAGATATTTTTAGAATATTTCACCTATCAATGTCTGAAAATACTTTCTGTCTCAGTGGCACATGGAATATTCTCTAAAATAGATCATATTCTAAGGCACAAAGAAAATCTTAGCAAGTACAAGAAAAAATAGAGATAATACTCTGCATCCTATCAGATCATAATGGAATGAAACTAGAAATTAATGAAAAGATAAAAAATAGAAACCACTCTAACACCTGGAGATTATACAACATTCACTTGAATAGTGAATGGATGACAGGGGAAATCAGGGGAGAAATTTTAAAAAAATACTTGGACATAAAGGAGAACAGTGATACAATATATCAAAATCTATGGGACAGTAATAAGGCAGTCCTAAGAGGTAAGTTCATAGCATTAATCTCATTCATTTAAAAAATAGACACAAAATCAATAACTTAACATATCATCTTAAGGCCCTAGAGAAAGAAGAACAAACTAACACCAAAATCAGTAGATGAAAGGAAATAATTAAAATATGAAATTGAAATTAAGAAATAAAACCTAAACATTTTTTTTTTGAGAGGGACAGTGAGAGAGAGAGTAAGAGAGAGAGAATCAATTTTATTTAGTTTTTCATGTGGCTTTTGTTGCTCTGACACTTTGTTGTGTACCTGATGCTGGGTTTTGAACTTGTGTCCTTGCGCATGCCAGGCAATTTTCACAACTTCTGAGCCACCCCTGCAGCCCTCCTAAACATCTTTCTTTTAAAAAAAAAAAAATGGATATCACATTTGCAGATGCATGTCCACTTCTGTTTCTGTCATTCACTAATATAGTTGAAAAAACTTGAAAAAGTATCAAGAAAACCTTGATTAAGAGAATGGGGAGGTATAGTTTTTTAAAAAACATAGGCATTCAAAATTGTTGTTTTGTTCCTTTATGTGACTTATAGAAAAATAAAACAGTGACTTTTTAAGCCAAAAAATAATTTTTGTGAAATCAAATCATCTCTTGCTGTCTATTCAATTTGATATCTACATCTAAGTTTCTAGGAGTACAGCCTATATCAAACTCATTCTACAATTGAGTAGGTCTGGTGTAGAACTCAATAATTTGCATTTCTAACAACTTCTAAAGTAATATTAATTCTGCTTGCAGACTTTTCTTTAAGAACCACTAAGGTACATCATCACTGAGCAAAGAATAAACTATGTAAATTTACTCTCTAAGATAAAGCTTCCCAACTGATTTAAGAGTATGGCCCATGTAAGGGTCATAAAACTTGTTTTTCAGTCTTGACCTAAAAAAATTAACACACAGGTGCACAACAGCCTTACCCTATGGGGAGAAAACTGTAACCCATAATCTCCAAAGTAACTATTTCAGGTTTTTTTGTTTGTTTGCTTTTTCACATTTGTGGTAATGGAGATTGAACCCAGGGCTTCATGCACGCCACATAGGGACTGTACCACTGAGCTATAGCCCCAGCATAGCTGCCGCCCCAGAAAGCCAGAATATGGCTTTTGCAGCAACCAATACAGAAAGGCAAACCACAACTGCTTTAATAACTGGTTCAGAACTGGTCAGGACTTGGTAAATGAGTGCCAAGTTTCCTTCTTATTCGCCTCAGCTTCCAAATCAAGACGAGTGGAAGACAATCAAATATGTTTACCAGGTCAATCACATGAGGGACCTTGTTTCAGAATGACTCCTTCCAACTTCCCCTGCCAAAACCTCCCATTAGAGCACATCTGAAAACAATCTCTCTCACCCAATAAAAAAGTAATTATGCTAACTTGTATAAAAAATGCCTGATTCGGCATCTTTTGGAAACATCACTAAAGGTGGTGGCTGACACCCTTGATAGAGCACTGTCTGAATAAATGGTCTCGTTTCCTTCTTTCCTTCCGTACTTCCTTTACAGAGAAGGAGAGCATGAGAGAGAAAGAAAGAATCAATTATATATTTTTTTCAATCTGGCCTTTGTTTCTTTGAAACTTAGTTGTGTATGTGGTGCCAGGGTTCAAACCCAGGTTCTCACACATGCTAGGCAAGTGCTTCAAATTCTGAGCCACCACTCCAGCCCAAATAGTCTCTTTTTATCCTTTGAATGGTCTTGTTGGATTTTTAAAAATTTTATTTCATTTTTAAATTCCCCCCTCCCAGCCCCCTCCTTATGTCCCCCAGGAACCTAGGCAAGGTTCTCCATTATCATGTAAAAATTCATACATGTTGAGGTAGTTGTTAGGTTTGCCATCTATCATACTGCTTCAGCTTGTATTCTAGCTTCCACAATTGAGAGAAAATATTTGGCCTTTGAGTCTCTGAGATTGGGATATTTCACTCAGCATAAATTTTTCCCTCTTTGTCTATTGGGCTGCAAATGCCATAATATCATTTTCTCTAAGAGCTGAGTAGTATTCCATTGCATATATGTACCAAATTTTTTGAATCCACTTATCAAGTGAGGGGCATCTGAGTTGGTTCCATAATTCAGCTATAGTAAATTGAGCTGCTATAAACATTGATGAAGCTGTATCTCTATAATAAACCAATTCCAGCTCTTTTGGGAAGATACCCAGGAATGGGATAGCTGGGTCAAAAGGCGGTTCCAGCCCTAATATTTTGAGGAGTCTCCACACTGCTTTCCAGAGTGGCTGTACCAGTTTGCAGTCCTATGAGCAATGTAACAGTGTTCCTCTTTTCCCACATCCCCTCCAGCATCTGTCATTGTTCGTATTCTTCATTTTTGCCTTTCTGACCGGAGTGAGGTAGAATCTCAGTGAAGTTTTGATTTGCATTTCTCTTATTGCTAGTGATGTAGAGCATTTTCTCATATGTTTATGGGCTTTTTGGACTTCCTCTGTTGAGAAGCTTCTTTTTTAATTCCATAGCCCATTTATTGATTGGATTATTTGTGATTTTGGTATTTAGGTTTTTGAATTCTTTGTATATTCTGGAAATGAGCTCTCTGTCCGAGTTGTAGCAGGTGAAAATTTTCTCCCATTCTGTAGGTTCCCTGTTGAGACTCTTGATTAAATCTTTAGCTGTGCAAAAGTTTTTTAAGTTTAATTGCATCCCATGCCTTTATTCTTGACTTTACTGATTGCACCGGGAGAGTACTGTTTTGGAAGGCTGTAATGTTGATCTTAAGTCATGTAATGTTGATCCTACTTCTTTTTCAAGCAATTGTAGAGTTGCTGATTTAATATCCAGATCCTTGAACCATTTTGACTTAATTTTTGTGCAGAGTGAAAGATAAAGATTCAATTTCAGCTGTCTACATATGGCTGTCCAATTTGTCCAACACTATTTGTTGCATCATTCTTCCACACTATGCTTTTGCACCCTTTATCAAATATCAGATAGTTAAAGGTATGAGGGTTCATCTCAGAATCCTCTAGTCTATTCCGTTGGACTTCAATTCTGTTTTGATACCAATACCATACTATTTTTGTTACTCTAACATTGTAGAATTATTTCAGGTCAGGAATTTAGACACCACCTACTTCCTCCTCCTTGCTGAGTAAGGTTTTGGCTATTCTGGGTCTTCTATCATTCCATACAAATTTGAGTATTAATTTTTCTATATATGTGAAGAATGGCATTGGTATCTTGATAGGGATTGCATTAAATCTGTATAGGACTTTGGGTAGAATGGCCATTTTGATGATATTGACTCTAACTAACCATGAACATGGAATGTTTTTCCATCTTCTCAGATATTCTGTAATTTCTTTTTTTAAAGTCGATAGTTTTCATTGTATAGGTCCTTGACATCCTTTGTAAGATTTATGCCCAAGTATTTTATTTTTTTGGAGGAGAAGGTGAATGGGACAGATATCCTGATTTCTTCTTCTGTGGCCTTGTTGCTGTAGTATAGGAAAGCTAATGATTTATTGGTGTTGATCTTATAGACAGCCACTTTGCTGAAATTCTTGGTAAGCTCTAGAAGTCTTCTGGTTGAGCTTATAGGGTCTTCTATGTAGAGGATAATGTCATCAGCGAATAGAGACAACTTGACTTCCTCTTGTCCTATTCGAATTGCTTTGATTTCCTTCTTCTGTCTGATAGCTCTGGCAAGGATTTCAAGGACTATATTGAATAAGAGTGGTGAAAGTGGATAGCCTTATCTTGTTCCTGAATTCAGTGGAAATGCTTTCAGTCTTTCTCCATTGAGCATAATGTTGGCTATGGGTCTGTCATAAATGCATCTTACATAGTTAAAATATCTACCCTTGATCCCTATACTCTCCAGAGTTTTGAGCATAAAAGGATGTTGAATTTTGTCAAAGGCCTTTTGCACATCAACTGAGATGATTGTATGATTTTTATTTTTAATTCTGTTTAAGTGGTGAATTACATATATTGATTTGCGAATGTTGAACCAGCCCTATTTTCCTGGAATGAAGCCCACTTGATCATGATGTATTATCTTTTTAATGAACTTTTGGATATGATTAGCTAGAACTTTACTAAGGATTTTTGCATGCATGTTTATCAGGGAAATTGGTCTGTAGTTTTCTTTTCTTGATGTGACTTTATTAGATTTTGGTATCAGTGTTATATTTGCTTCATAAAAAGTGTTTGGTTGTGCTCCAACCCTTTCAATTTCATTGAAAAGCTTACAGAGGATTGGTGTTAATTCTTCTGTAAACATTTGTTAGAATTCTGCCATGAATTCATCAGGTCCCGGACTTTTCTTTTTTGGAAGGCCTTTGATTGCTGCTTCGATTTTGGTACCTGAGATAGGTTGGTTTAGATTTTCAATGTCTTCCAGTGTTAATCTGGGATTGTCGTATGTGGCCAAGAATCTGTCCATATCTTCCAGATTATCAATCCTGGAAGACTATAAATTTTCAAAATAAGTTCTGATAATCTTCTGGATTTTGGTTGAGCCTGTAGTGACATCTCCATTTTTGTCTTTGATTTTATTGATTTGCTTCATTTCTGTTTTCTTTTTGGTGAGGTTAGCAAGGAATCTGTTGATCTTATTTACTTTTCAAAGAACCAACTCTTTATTTTATTTATAATTTGTATTGTTTTTTATTCTCAATTTTATTTATTTCAGCTCTGATTTTAGTTATTTCCTGTCATCTATTAGCTTTTGGGTTGTATTGTTGCTCTTTTTGCAGGTGTTTGAGTTGGAGCATAAGACTATTTATTTGGATCGAGCTGTAGTAACAAAGACAGCATGCTAATGTAATCAAGATAGGAAAGAAGACCAATGGAATAGAATAGAAGACCCTGAAACAAAACCTCAAATCTTTAAACATCTGATTTTTTACAAAGGGGAACAAAATGTTACATGGAGGAGAGATAGCCTTTTCAACAAACTGTGCTAGACAAACTGGATAGCCACTTACAGAAATTTGAAATTAGACCCATATCTTTCTCCTTGCATGAGAATCAAATCAAAATGGATCAAGGAGCTAGGAATTGAACCAGCTACCTTGCAACTGATGGAAGACAAATTAGGTCCAACACTTCAGCATTTGGGAGTAGGCAAAGACTTTCTCAACATGCCTCCTAAAATGAAGGAAGTAAAGCAAAAAATCAGTGATTGGGATGCCACAAAGCTAAAAAGCTTTTGCACTGCCAAGGAAATAATCAAAAGAGTCAAGAGGTTTCCTACAGAATTGGAGAGAATCATTGGCTGTGATTCTTCTGACATGGGTCTCATAACCAGAATCTACAAAATCCTCAAAAATCTCAACCTCAAAAAAACAGAAACAACCCAATCAATAAATGGGCCAAAGAGCTAAATAGAAATTTCTCAACAGACGACATTGATCAAGCCCATGAATACATGAGAAAGTGCTCTAAATCACTAGTAATCAGAAAAATGCAAATGAAAACTACATTAAGATATCACCTCATGCCAGTTAGATTCACAAAAATGAAGAAAATAAACAATAATAAGTGCTGGGGGTGGTGTGAAGAGATAGGCACACTACCACACTGTTACTGGAACTGCAGAAGGGAACAGCCCCTCTGGAAAGCAGTGAGAAGAATCCTAAAAAAACTAGGGATGAGCCCACCATATGATCCTGCTATTCCTCTCTTGGGTATTTTTCCAGGGGATTTAGAATCAGCACACTACAGTGACACAGCAAAATCGATATTCATAGCAGCTCAATTTACAATAGCCAAATTATGGAAACAACCCAGATGTCCCTCACTGGATGAATGGATCCAAAAACTGTGGTGCATATATACCATGGAATTTTACTGAGCAATTAGAAACAACAACATTGCAGCCTTTGAAGGTAAATGGATGGCTATGGAAGAAATTATGCTGAGTGAAATCAGCATAACCCCAAAAAACCAAGGATCAAATGTCTTCTTCATTCATCTGTGGAGGCTGGAGCTAGACCCTGGACATTGAGAAAGGAGGTCTATTATCATGTGTTAAATCTGGATAAGATGTAATGTCATACAACCTAAGGCATTTGTAGAGCTGTACTGGGAAGGAGGGGGAGGGATGGGGTGGAGGGATCAGGGTGGGTAATTGGGGGAGGCCTCTTGGAGGTAAATATAATTTTCAGAATTTATATATATATATATTATATTATTTCATTAGATGCTTATTTGATTGTTCAAAAAATAAATTTCTGGAAAAAAAGGACTATTTATTTGGGCCCTTTCCTGATTTTTGATGTATGCACTTGGTTGTATAAATTTACCTCTTAAGAATGTTTTCATACTATCCCTGAGATTTTGATATGTTGTTTCATCATTCTCATTGATTTCCAAGAATTTCTTAATTTCTGATCTTATTTGGTATTTTATCCATTTTTCATTTATGAGGGTATTGTTCAATTTCCAGTATTAGAGTAGCTTCTGTTGTTTTTCTTGTTGTTGATTGCTAAGATCATGGCATTGTGATCTGACAGGATACATGGGACTATATCAACTTTTTTGAATCTGTTAAGGTTAACTCTGTAGACTGTCGGGTCCCGGCCGACAGGGACCGGACAAAGCATTCAACTAGACCCATTTTCTCTTAAGTTCTCCAAGCACTTTATTTCTCTCTCTACCACGGCTAAAGGCCTCCAGGCGTTTCCCACCTTCCCTCTCTTTGAGTCAAGGCTATTAACATTTAGAGTCCTTGTTTCTATTGCCATACCAGAGTCCTTATTTCTGCAGCCAAGACTCTTACTGCCTGCATCTTCTTCCGATGCTGATCTCTCTGCCGTCTCTGCTGCTGCTGCCTCTCTGACTCTCTCAGGCAGCAGGCGGTGGTCTCTCAGGCAGCTTGCGGTGGTCTCTCTGCTTTCCTCCTGACTGCTGCTTGCTTCTTCCATGTATCTTCTTCTCTGACTGCATCAGGACAGGGCTGCTTCCTTGCTCACTTGCTTGCTTGCTCTACCTGACTAGTCCCTACTCTATTTATCCGTTACAATAGCCAATACGGGTATAGTGCAAACACGTTTATCCAATTGTACAAATGAGTGACCAAATAGCTTAGTCATGTGGTCAGGCATTACGTCACTAAGGAAGATACAAGCCAGCTGGGTCAGAGTTGTTTACCACCAATTCTTTTACAAGCCAGCTGGACCTCATGTTGGGGGAATCCCCAACAGTAGACTAGGATGTGGTCTATTTTTGAGAAGGATCCGTGAGCTGCTGAGAAGAAGGTAAATTCAGGCAATTTAGGGTGGGATATTCTGTATATGTCTGTTAAGTGCAATTGATTAATAGAGTTCTTCAGATTTGAGATATCTTTGTTAATTTTTTCTTTTGATGATATATGTCCAATGTTGATAATGGTGTATTGAAGCCCCAGTATTATTGTGTTGAGGTCAATGAGGGGTTTAATGTCCTTGAGTATTTTTTCATATATTTGGGGGAATTATGACTGGGGGCATAAATGTTAATTATTGTTATATCTTCTTGGTGAATTGTCCCTTTTAGTATTATGTAGTGCCCATCTTTGTCCTGAGTAGTTTTAGATCAAAATTAACTTTGTCAGATATTAGGATCGCTATGCCAGCTTGTTTTTTTGGACCATAGGCCTGGTAGACATTTTGCCAACCTTTCACCTTCAATCTGTGTCTATTTTTGAGTGAGGTGTGTATCTTATGGGCAACAAATTGTTGGGTTTTGTTTTTTGATCCAGTAAACCAATATGTGTCTTTTAATTGGGGCATTGAGTCCATTCACATTTAGAGTTAGAATAGATATGGGAATCTGAGCCCCAGACTTTGTGATTGTTGCTGTGTTTTGTGCCATTTTGAGTTTCTTTTGGTATGTAATGTGTTTATAGACACTCTCTGGTTTAGGGGTTTAGGGAATTATGAGCATGTTCTTCTGAATGAAGAATGTCCTTGAGAATATTCTGTAATGCAGGGTTTGTGTTCATGTATCTTGGTAGCTTGAATTTATCATGAAGTATTTAATTTCTCCATCACATTTAAATCTGAGTTTTGCAGGGAATATTATTTTTGGCTAAAAATTATTTTCTTTCAAAGTTTGAAAAATATTGTTCCAAGCTCTTCTGGCCTTCATTGTTTGAAAAATCCATCATGATTCTAATTGGTCTGACTCTGAATGCGACTTGGGGCTTTTCCTTTGCTGCTTTTAGAATTCTCTGTTTCTCTATTAATCATTTTATATATGATATGTCTTGGGGAAGTTCTTATTTGGTTAGTTCTGTTTGATGTTCTGTAAGCGTCTTAGATTTGGTATTCTGGGTCAATACTGATATGAGGAAAGTTCTCCTTGATAATTTCATTTAATATGTTCTTAATGCCCCTGTTTGTTGTTCGATGTTTTCTTCCTGCCCAAATATTCTCAGGTTATTTCTTCTCATGTCAACAAGTATTACTTGGAAGTTCTGGTCATTCATCATAAGTTTCTTTTCTTGTCTGTCCTCCTTGAACTCAACATTGCTCAATTTGTCTTCATTATCTGATGTACGTTCTTTGAGAGCTAAGGTTCTATTTTTTATTGAGTTTACTCTGGTGTTAGTATCTTCCAGTGAGGATTTGATTTGGTTGACAGTATTTTTCAATTCTGATAGCTCTACTACATGTCTCTTTGGGATGTCTAACTCATTATAAATATGGTCTTTAATTTCATGGAATTGTACCCTTATTTCCTTATAAAAGTTTCTCTCATCATCTGAAATTGATCTCTGATCTCTCCTTAATTCTTTCAACTCCTTGATTGAGTTATTAATCATAATGTTAATATATTTTTCTTGGTTTTCATCTAGGACCCCAACCATGGAGTTCTTGGCGGAGGAGCTGTGAGGGTGAGGGTGGGAGTTATTACCCCTTTTCCTCATTTTCAGATACAGAGGGTATGGCTTGAAGACCGATATTGTGTATTACTGTTGTAAGGGTTATTGGAGCTTCTTATACCTTTGCTTATTGGGCTGGGGTGCTACTTGGGAAGCACAGATCAACAGCTTCCAGTCCAGTCAATGAAGAAATGTGACCCTGTAGGTGCATATACTAAACAGTTTCACCTAAAAGAGTTATAAATTTGATTAGCACCTATAGGAGCAGTTTTTCTCCATGAGAACTTGCACAGCATGTTAAGACAGCCAGCAAATACCTATTTTGAAGAATGACCTTTACTTCATTTAGCAGGGCCTCTGTAGATGGGGGGAAGTACAATCTAGAAATCCAAGGAAATAGGGTAGGGAGGTAGTGTGGAGCTCATGACTTAGAATAAAGAACTAGAAGGTGTTAGTGTTGATTCAGCTATTCAATTAAGAATAAGGAAAAGATAGAAATGGGATGCGAGTAGGGTAAAAACTTAGAATGAGAAAGAAAGAGAAAAGAATATCGTTTAGGACTTGAGAGAGTACAGGGGAGAAGAGATTAATTTGAGGTGTGGTTCACTTCAACCCAAGGAGATTACGAGCTAGTTTGCTATCTTTATCAATTGTGGACAGTGAGAAAGTGAAGGAGGTATAGAGTCTGCTGGAGAAAGAAAGAACAAGAAAGAAAGAGAAAGAAAATTGAAAAAGAGAAAAGAATAAAATAAAGAAATAAAAAATGGAAAGAAGAAAAAAGGAAAGAAAAACCAGACTCTAGGGGAAGCAGGGATAGCTGTGGTAAAATATAGGAGGGGTAAAAGAGATATTAATAAGATTTGGGTGACCACATAAGGGTAGAAGCGCACATAGGTAAGATAAGGAGGTCAGGCACAGTATACTTCAGATACTAAATGTGCTGACCAGAATCCCTATTTTCAGGAGGGAGGACAAAGATAGACAGGATAGACAGGAGGGAAGAAGAGAGAAGGTGGAGAGAAAAGAAGACAAAATGAAACAAACAAACACACAAAGACAAAAATAAAAACAAACAGGAACAAAAAAAAGAGAATGAAAATGAAGAATAAAAAAGGAGAGAAAATCCAGAAAACAAAAGAATATGTAAACAAAAATAGCTAGTATTTTTATATGTCAATGAACTGATCAACTTTTCCAGTTATTGCACCAATACACGTTGAGAACAGTAGAAAAAAAGAAGGAAAGAAAAGAAATGGAAAGAAAAAAAAATATATATATACAAAATCAGGTAAAATGTAAAAAATTCTTAATGAAAACTTGGAACTTTAGACAGTAAGAGCGTTTCTGATCCCTTTGGGAGGAGATGTTCACTGTCTGGGTTTCAAAATCAAGGTCTCTCAGTCTGTGGTTATGTGATCTCATGAAGAGAACTGGGATATACTCAGTCTCATGGGATTTCTAGGAGGGGATTCCACTGAAGAGGTCTGATTCTGGAATGCCCTGAACTTTGCCAGCCTCCCAGGGGAACTGAAAGCCAGAAGACTGAGATGATTTCTATTCTCCCTCTGCTAGAAGTTGCATACACTCTCTCTTGTGGCAGAGGACTCAGAGCCTTTAAGTTGTCAGGTGATCCTTCGGGCTTTGGTGGGGGTGGACAGGGTTGAGAAATGCTCCTCTTTACTCCACAAACTGAAGTCCCCCTAAGCAAGGTGGAGACTGGGCCTATCCAAAGCCTTCTCTTCCTGGATCAGTCTGTGTCAGTGACCATCTCCTAATGCAGATTTCAGAGCCTGCTCTGAAAAGCCAGAGAGTACTGTCTCCTGGAGCTTGTAGTGGCAGCTCAGCGTTCCCATGGAGCAGCCTGTTCCGCTAGGCACCTCTGTGGGCCGCTTCCAAACACATTTCTAGCCAGACACAGAGTATGAGCTGGGTGGGTGTCTGCAAATGCACTGGCCTGATGCTCTGTTTTTATAAAGCACGGGCTCTCAGCAGCAATCTGGTGGCTGACTCTGTGTAACTCCACCCCTGCTCACTGGCCTCCAGTGGAATGTAAGCAAAGGCAGCAAAACTGCTGGGTCCCTGGCATGACGGAAGAAATCCCTCTTTTTCTCCATGCGATTCTCCCAGGTCTCTGCTCCTCAAAAGAGCTGCACGAACTAGCACTAGGAATTCATAAATATATTCCCCAGTACACACCTCGACAAACTGAAGATGAACTGGGATTTTTCCCATCCAGTCTCGGAGCCTCAGGAAAAGCCGCCTCCCCTCAGCTCTCCACCTTCAGTCCTCTCCTTTTCTTTTTAATCTTTAAAGCTCCATTAATTATTAATTCTTTTATCTTGGATAACTTATTAAATTATACCTCAGTTTCTTCATGTATAAAACTCAGGTAAAAACAGAATTCATAAATTATTGCATTTTTGTTTATATCATCATTTTAATTATATTCAGTTTATCAGCTTTACATGGGATCACTAAAAATAATATATTTATTGTAATATACCTGTATGTAATTATGCAATGCCATATCAAAATTATAAAACCTGTGGAAAAGTGTCAAACCTGTGTAATAAATCTCCCTTTTTATTTTTAAAGCATTTTTTCAGTGTCATTAATAAGCCATCTTAAGTTACTTTTGAGACAGACAGAGTGAATGTCACTGATTCAGGCTGATAAGAGATTGGGCCCAATCTTTTTTTTTTTTTTTTTTTGCAGAGGAAAGCAAAAGTGCTATAGGGACTAATTTTCTCTTTGAAGGGATAGGAGATACATTGTTAGGAAAAAGGATGTACACTCCACAGCATGACAGACCACAAATGGTGACTTGATTTTAATACAAATTCAATCACTCAGTGAAGTCACATAAAAATAATGACTAGGATTTATTAGTGCTTATTCCTTCTTTGGAGGTTTTTATTAATTTAATCATATCCAACTCATTTAATAGATGGGGCCAGAGACACGAAGTGAACTTCCCAAGTTCACACAGCCGGTGAACAGCAAGTGGAATGTGAACTCAAGATATGCACTTTGAGAAGCTAAAATCTTCATTTCTGTACTTCGTTCCTTGTCAAAGAAAACATATATTCTTTCCCAAATAAATGCCAGTCAGAAAAAATAAAAGCCATATATGAAAGATTGAAAGAAGCAGGAGAATATTACCATTTCCAAGAAACTAGTATTTCTTAAGTCTAGGAAACGGTGTCACAATTCTCAGCTTTGCAATGGATTTTAGGTCATATTTCCAAAGATAACAGGACAGCAGTTTCCTCCCCCTTTCCCCTGGGCTGTGTAATATAGACTGGCAGCTGTAGGATTTCAAAAAAAGCAATCTCTTTTAATCCGACGCATACAATACATGGTAATCTGCATGAAAATGAGCAGGGACTGAATATGGAAAACTCTTAGGCAAAAGATGGCAGGCATAACTGAAAAGGCCCTCTCATTGCTGTCTGAATTTAATGTTTAATTTTCTTATTAGCTCCAGAAGGGCAGGCTGATTAGCCACAGGTGTAAGCAATATACATAATTAATGCCACACCTCAGGACTTGAGGAAAGATGACTGGCCAGCATTAACTATAGACATGCTGGACTGAAATTATATCATATCTGATATTCAGTTTTGAAGTTACAATTATGAATGATACGATTTGTTTATGCATTTGAAAGATGATATTTCCTTTTGCTTTTATAAATAGCTTCAGAAAGCCTACATAGCATCCTCTTGAAAAAGAAGGAATAGGAATCATGTTGACTGTTGAAGTTGCAGTGAATGTGAATAAAATTGGGCTGAATAATGACATTTAAAGTAAAACAGAAAGATCCATGATTTATTTGCAGTTGATGAGCACTGAATGCACAGTTAAATTGCAATGACTTGAAACATAGGGACTTTTCAAGAACAATTGGCATCAGAAACCATTTTCAGGGTTGAATTATGTGCATCTAAGATATTGTCTGACTATTTTTGAGAGAGGAAAGATGGATTCAAACTGAAGTTGTTCAGAAAGCAAAAGGGCTCCTAACTGCCAAGTTCAATTTTTAGCATTGCAGTAAATAGAACAAAAGAGACCCAACTGGAGTTTTGGTGACCCTATCGCAGACCTCCTCAGCTTTGAAAATTATACGATCTCTCTTTTTTTATTAATTTCACCACATTATTTCATCAACCTCTGACTTCTGCAGGAAGCTGATATGCCTAAATTTCTAAAGAAAAAGCCCTGATTTCAGTAGGTTGATCTGAAATCAATAGAGACCCAAGTGATTTGCTCTGATTATCTTTGAGAAGAGCTCTCTGTCTTGCTCAAGAGGGATTCTAAAAGTAGTCATTGTGTTTGACTAGGTGAATGTAAAGCAAAGCTTTTTTCCTTGTTGTAATTTCTTTTATTCCTCTAAATAATTTCTTTGCAGATAAGAATATGATAATATTACAGACCAGCCAGTTGGGAATACTTCACTATTACTGGGGAAGAAATCAGTATTGTTCCAGCAATATTTGAACAAGGGGAAATGATTACAAAATGGCTGATTTGGGGCATGGTAAATTTTATGGCTACAAAACGCAGAACAACTAATTGAACCACATGAGGATCAAAGCCTTGTTTATTTTGTTTGTTTTCTTGTTTTGTTTTTAAATCTCAAGTTACTCTGTCCAATTGGAATAGTGAATTACAGAAAACCATTAGCAAAGACAATTTACGTTTATTGGAGGCCTTTACTTCAATGATGTTATTTCTATCATTTTATATTACTTGAATCAATTATGAGATAATTTTCACATGGTGTCAATCTTTTTACAAGAATATGATACAGAGATTGGGAAATAGTGAAGTGGGTGGAGCTGTTTTAGGTGAGTACAAGGGTAGTTTCTAAAGAAGTAACATGAGCTATGTGACCTTTCAGTAGGAAAGCATATTACCAATGGAGAAGAGTTTAAAGCACTTGGCATGGAAATAAGTTCACTTATTTGAAAGAATTCAAAGGACAGGCTCTCAACAATACAGTAGGAGAGGGCAGAGTGGCAGGAGATTAGGTTATTGGGGAAAGATCTTGTATGACCCTTTAAACTGGGAGAAAGCTTTGAATTATATCTTAAATGCCATATGCAGGTAATGAGGGAGTGACATGATCTTATATCTTCAAATTCTGCCACTCCATTATTATTTATAAAATAGATTTGGGGATAGAGAGGCAAGCATGGAAGTAGTGATATCAATTAGAAGGCAAATAACATAGTGTTTTCTCTGATTGCTTCTATTTCTGTAGCTAAGTGAAAGCAAAACATTGGATACTCATGGGAGGAGGGATTGGTTTGTTGGAAATAAAAGGAAAGGGGAAGAGGTATGAAATAATTTGAGATAGTGGTGGAATGGGTTGACAAAAGTTTTCATAGATCTGATTCATAATGAAGGAGGTTTCAGAATGAAGTTCATAAATATAACAAGATTTGAGTCAATTCCTCTAACTCATTTGTTAGGGAAAAATTGAGAGAAACATACAGCAAATTGAGTCTAAACTGATAAACTAACTTGAGTCAGTAAGTGAAAGAACTCTGAAATATCTTATGAATTACTACGACTTTTTTACTTCCTTTCATTTCTTCTGTTCCTTTCTAAGGGAAATTCACAGAGCCTCCCATGGACACTTGGGGAAGAGAGGAAGGCAGGGGCCCGGATCCTTTTGTTCTGTACTAGATTTGTGGTCATGCAAGTTCTGTCTGTCTTTTTGACTATTTCTATGGTGCTTACTTCAGAGCACTTAAACCTGACTAGAAGACTCTGGTAAAGCAATCTTTATAAAGTGAGTAAAGTGTGATCTGTTTTCCCCTATGTTAGTCCTCCTCTAGTCTACCATTTCTCTCAGAGCATCTTCATTTTTTTAAAAGAGAAAGGGACAGTGAGAGAGATAGAGAGAGAATCAATTTTATTCAGTTTTTCATGTGGCTTTCATTGCTCCAACACTTAGTTGTATACGTAGTGCTGGAGTTCGAACCTGCATTCTCCCTCATGCCAGGCAAGTGCATACAGCTGAGCCACTGCTCCAGACCCTCAGAGCATCTTCTTAATGGAACTCATGAAGAAACTATCTTCCAGGATGTGTGTGTGTGTGTGTGTGTGTTTTCTGGGGATTGAACTTAGCTCCTCCGTAGTTTCCCTGAAGAATTAAAGTCATCATTCTGTACTGATACATGCATCCCAGGTTTATAGCAGCACAATTCACAATAGCCAAGCTATGGAACTGTATAGGCATCCATCAGCGGATGAATGGATAAAGAAAGTGTATATACACAGTGGAATTTTACTCCATCTTTTAAAAAATGAAATTAATGGCAATTGCAGGAAAATGGATGGAACTGGAGACAATCTTGTTAAGCAAAAGAAGTTTAAACTTAGAAGGTCATGGGTGTATGTTTTTTGTCATATGTGGAAGCTAGAGAGGAAAAGAGAAAAAGATAGGTGGAGATAGACCTCCTAAAAATCAAATGGAGATCAATATAGGAAATGGATCAAAGGGTGGGAGCTGGGAGGGAGAGGGAAAGTGCTGGGGAGTGATAATGGACAAATTATACTGTTATGTTGTGTGCATGTACAAATATGTATCAACACATCCCATCATTATATACAGCTATAATGCACCAATAAAAGAAATTTGGTTGTGAGGGTGGGATGGGGTAAGCGAGAGAACCTATCTACCAGTCTCATGGCATCCTGACACAGGAATTTTGCTTCAAGACCATTTATCAAGGTCACCACAACAAATTTCAGTTCCATTGTTTCATAGACATTTTTGTCACGGATTGTATCCAAACCTTAGAACCTCCCCACACTATGCCTGAAAAATCAGGCCACTATCCTTAACTAACCTTAACTCTCCTGTTTTTATGCAGACATTTCCAAGCGCTTCTCTCCCAAGGTGCAATCTGATGCCTGCACAGGGCTGGGGAGCGGGTAGAGCTGGTGGCCAGAACACTGGCATTTCATACTTTCACTCTTCTCTTCACAGGCCTGAAGTTAAACTTAGTAATTTAGTCAACCAGATTGGACGCTTGTAATGTTAGTGGAGTTTAAAATTTTTTGGAAGTTAAAACAATTTAAATGAATAAAAATGTGATTTTCAAGATCCTTGCTTTGCTAGAGATACTTTTTTTATAAAAAAAATTTATGTATAAGCATCAGAGATGAAAATATTCAAGGGATCATGATTTCAGTAGGAATAAAATTTTAAAATTCCTGTAATGCAGTCCATTATCCACCCACCTAAAGAGTAAAATGAGAAGGAAATGGACAAAAGCACTTATTTCTCCTACTAGATTTTTTTAAAAATTGCTGGGCAAAGGAAGTTTATTTAGTTTTTCACAGTTGCTGATTGAATAAGTATTTTAAATATATATATATAATATATACATATATATTATATATATATATATTTCTTTTTTTAAAGAGAGAGAGGGACAGTAAGAAAGAGAAAAAGATAATTAGTTTTATTCAGTTTTTCCTGTGGCTTTCATTGCTCTGACACTTCATTTTTTCACGTGGTGCTGGGGTTCAAACCCATATCCTCACGTATGCCAGGCAAGCACCATAACCACTGAGCCATGGCTCCAGCCCAGCCCTAAATTTGAACTTCTTCTGAAGAGATCAGATACAAGGATTAAATTATATATATATATATATATATATATATATATATATATATATATTCAGAAGGGTGGGCTGCATCTCTCACTTGATCAAATGAGAGATGCAGCCCACCCTTCTGAATCAGGCAGCTTCTTTTCAGTGTGGTCCTGTGGATTACCTATCAGGTCTGTGAGTATGAGTAAGCTGATTCATCTTTCTTGGCCATCCTGTATGGCTCTGAGAACCCACAGTGGCTTTCTGAAGATTAAGTGAGATAAATGGAAATTGCTGCCAAGAGTGCTATTATTGTCATCATTATTATTAATTTATTATAATGCAAAATGCCAAGATTTTACAATTTAATGGTATGAATAAGACAAATATTTAGTTCAACAAACAGTTGTGAATGATCCTTATATGATATATTAGAGAAGAGTTAATGGAAAGAGGAAGTTCAAGACTCTCTCATAGATATGCTAAAAGACATATTCTGATCAGAGACACAAGCCAATTATGTAATACTCTGTGTCAGCACAGAGCTAGTGGAAAGCTTGCATTGAGGGCTATAAACTGATTTCAAACCCATAAAGTTGCCAGACACACTCTTCTTTATAAAGGAAGGAGAATTATGGAAAGAAGAAGCTTTCCTCCCCTGGCAACATCAGGGCTCTTTATTTCACCTGCAGATCATTCACTCTCAAATAGAAAGTCAGAGATGCTACCCTGAGGCAAGTGCACCTTGGCCAGGAGTTTTTTGGTGTAACTGTCATTGTGTATTAGGGCTCTAATTTTCTAGCATACCCTTAATGGCTCTTCTTTCTCATTACTGTTGACCCCAATCATCTCTGACTTGAACCTTTGTAAATAAGTCCCACCAGCATCGTAAAACCTAACAAACATCCTTTCCTGAATCCACATGGCTTTCATTCATGTATTGGCATATATTTGTGTTCAACAGAAATATTTCATGTAATTCCACTGGTATCATACACATTCTGAAAGATGAAATATTGTCTTTTAGGGTTATCTGTCTTTCCGAATATATCACCAAAAGCTGAGGACCTAGAATGATGAAAATATCTGTTATGGGCTTCATTAAAGGATTATCAACATCTGTAAAATGTGCATCTGATTAAAATATCCTGTTAATTCTCTGAATTAATATTTTACCTGTAATTTTCCACTGAAGAAGACAGTATACTGTGGAATTCAGTTTTGTTTTATTGCATTTTGAGTTCTTTCTTTGCTTCTCTAAGAGTTCCAGACATAATTAATTTATGAGCATGAGGCTTGCAGTTTGATTATTTTAAGGTAGATCAGCAATATGTCCACCCTGAAACCACAGCTGCTGTAGCTGTGCGTTTGCACCTGCATGCGTCTCATCCAAGCTGAGTTTGTTCTACTGTCAGGCTCACTTGAATTCTCAGCTCGGTGGGAGAAGGTTCTCCAACTCAAGTCTCTCAAGCAATCTAAACATAACTTAAAAAAATAAAAAAACTTACATGTCCTCATGTCTCCTACAATAAGAACACACGCATCAAATATGTTACACATGTCAATGTGCTCTATTTTTACTCCTGTAATTAAACACCTAATTATTAAGGTAACTAATTCTCTTTCCTAAATTGTCATTGTGATATTGCAAATAATCTTAGGCTTAAATTGATTTCTTTTTTCACAGACTACTCTATTTGTATATGTGCATTCAATATACTGAATTAAAACAAAACATGTATTTTCAAATATCTACCATCTATAACCTAATAGATGTTCTTTAAAAAATGAAATGCAGTCATACAGACTAGGGAAAAGGCACACATGACTGCAGAGACATTCCTATTCTCTCAGTGTAGCAAACTGATTTGCCTTCAAGACATCATCCCAGGGTAAAAGAACACAGTACTCCTGATGTATGATGACCTCCAAAGAGCAAAGCAAAACTGACTGCTATCAGTCAAAAGTTGGGGATGGTAAGTATATTTATTTGTGCATATCATATTTTAATAGAAACCGTATTTTAATAGAAACATTGGCATAGCTGAGCACATTTAGAGAAGAATAGCTACGGCAAGGAACTCAGGGAAGGAACCATTACTTGAGTTTTGTTTTTTGTTGTCCCCCAACCGTGTCCCCAGGAAAGAGAAAATCCAACAGGAAATGATAGCTGTTTTCATTTATCTGCAAGATTGTTTTGTGAAAAAGTAATTTATTTTGCAAAATATAGAACAAACAGATAAGTGTTAAAATACTGAAGGTTTAAGAAAAAGTAATAAACACCATTGTAAATAATTAGAGCTATCAAATAACTCAATGTATCAGAGGACATTGAGTCTCTTATCTTCAGAGGCAGTTAAATTGAGATTTTATGAAATGGTATCAAGTATTTCCAAACATCCTGATGGGGACTTGGCCACAGTGATTTTTCATGTCCCATGGGATCATGATATCTATTTATTTAGAATGAAAGCTGCTTATTAAAAGCAGACAATATTAAACCATCAATAATTTAAACACATTTACAGATCAATTATACCATTTTGTTTAAGTAGAACTAGTTTACAAGTTTATAGCTACTCTTCCTGCATACTTTTCTTTTTTTGTTTGGTGCTAGAAACTGCACTCAGGTGCTTTACCACTAAGCTATACCCCCAGGCCTTTCATTTTGAAAGTGAGTCTTACTAAGTTGCTAAGGCCACTCTTGAACTTGAGATTGTTCTGTCTTGGCCTCCTAAGACTCTGGAACAATAGGACTATACAACTGTGCCTGGCCAGCATATTTATTTTTAATATTTATTTCAGTATAATTACTAACACTACTTATTTTGTACTTGAAATATTGCCATAATTTGAAATAAAAATCATATAACATAATTATACCAATATAATTATGCTAATTATATTGGTCATTCTTTCAAAGGGTTTAAAATATTACTACTCAAAAGATATAGTTGCTATTTCATTTATATTCCCTGATGCCTTGTATGTTGATAAAGTATATAATTACCAAGAATAATTAATCTCATTAGTATAATATACCACATATTTTTATATGTTACCTATTGGAAATAATAATATTTAAGATGATTCTTTCAAATTCAGAAGTTATTTGTTCATTTCCTTAAAATTTTTAATGTGCATAAACTCTGAAAAAGGATTAGGAAACAAGAAGATGTTGATGGCATTTAACTTTTAAAATGTGAAAACTTGGACAGCCCATAAGAGAAATGCCCTAAAATATATTTTATATGGAAACAAATCTTTGGATGGCGGTTTAGAGAAACAAACACTATTTTGTTCAAGAGTTCCCATTTTTATTGTGATGCTTCAGTGCTTATGATGTTTTGGTCTTTATGCCAGATGTGTTTATAAACAGCTGAGTAAACAATATTCTCTTCTCTTGTAACATCTTTATTTCCCTGTGGTATAATTTAGGTATTAATAATGTGGAATAAAGTTAAAGTTTGATTTGTAAAGCATGGCTGATTGAAATATCAGTGGTGGAAAGAATTAAACCACAAAGAAACTGTGGGATCATTTGATATTGAAAGTGGAATTGGCTTAATTAAATGGTTAGATACAACTTAGAAATAGACTTTTAAAAATAAAAGTAATGAATGATTTTATTCTATAAAGGATTTCTGATATATAAAAGTAGATATTTGTGGCTTTCTTTATATATGATACACATTCTTTCATGATATCTTATTTTTCTTTATGAAAAATGGTGAACAAGGGAAACGTACCTTCTTTATGAATCCACTGATGCAATAATGACATTAATTCAGCTCATTCTTAGATTTGTTGATTCAACAATATTTGTTGAGGGTGACTGGCACTGTCCTAGATATTGAAATTATGTTTGAATACTCTGTGCCATACAATACTATAGTTCATACACATTAAAATTTTCTTTTTCTTTTCTTTTTTTATTAGTTTGACATAGACTTGCATATTGCATGGAATTGCTGTTACATAATCATGCATACATGGATATTGATATAGTGAGAAGGCAAGTTTAGGTTGATACTAGAGCAGGATCTACCCTCCTTCATCCATCCCCAAGCTTATGTCTCCTCTATAATTTCACCATACTATAATTTGAAATGCACAGATACATGTGTAATGACTTTTAACATTTCTGAGGACCTCTGCCTGTCTGTGTATAGCTAGGCTTCTAATAGGAGTTGAGTAATTCCCCATTTGTTTTGATGTATTGATAATTTCCCTTATCCTTCCCTCCCCTGTGTGCCTCCCTCCCTTCTCCCCCTACCTTCCTAGGTATGGTTCACCCCACTTTTGTGGAGTGTCAACTATGATGAGTTAATTACTTAAACTCAGCTGACTATCATCCTGTCATAGGTTTTACACTAGCTTCCACATATGAGAGAAAAACATTTGACCCTTAAGTCTCTGAGTTTGGGTTATTTCACTCAGCATGATTTTTTCCATTTCAATCCATTTGGCTGCAAATGCCATGATATTGTTCTAATAGCAGAATAGAACTCTATTGTTATACTTCAAAATTTTCAATCCATATATTAAGTATTAGCGGAAGAAATTCTGAGCTAGGATTTGAACTTGGGTGGTATGATGCTAAGCTCTATACTGTTCATTACTTCTTCATGGCTATTGTTTTGAGAGATTAGGCAACAATTTGAATATTGATTTAGCTTCTCTTATAATTTCATACATATCCAAATCATTTCCTCAAAACAAAGTATTATTTTTCTGAAAGAAAGTAGCTAAGGTTGGTTTTGATTATTGTTGTGTGTTGATGATTTCCTTGTGTAAACTAAAAATATTTGGTTATGCCTTATAGTAGAAAAGTAGAAATGCTGTATTGAAATATCTGTAGGTTAGTTTAATACAAACTATTTGGGAAGTACAAAATATTAAGACCAGAATCTATACTAAGAGGTAGAGAAAAGCCCAGAGTAAGAATAGGTCACAGAACTAATAAAGAAGCAAAATGATTTATTGGAAATAGAATATTATGGTGAGCTACTAAACAAAATATCAATATGTACTTACCATGTAATATTTTCCACCATGCCCAACAGTGATCAAATTTTGCTGAGTGATCGTATCTAATTATGATCCCATTATATGAGAAAAAGAATGAAATTATGATGAAACATGTTTTAAAAACAGAATATATTAGGCATAGAACCTATTGTGTTTAGAATTATTTTACCTTCATATGGAAAAACTGACAACCTTTAATAAAAATAAGACCCATTGAGGACATGGGAAAGGAACTTACGGTTTGAAATATTCATTAGTCAAGTTTTCTTTACTGTCATGGAAGAAATTTGTAATGAAATTATTAGTACCAGAAGTATAACTGAACAGATTAGACCTGGAATATAGCATTCCGAAATTATTACTCTATTTTAAGGACACAAACACAAAGCTATTCATGTTCAAAGGCAAATAAGCAAGGCAGCTATAAGACATTAAACCATAGCATGCAAGGATTGCTTAAAAGAACAGAATAGCTAGGGATCATGGTAACGGTGTTCAAATGTTGAGATGATACTAACACCAAAGCTACAATGAGAAGGAACTTAGCACCCTTCAAAAATTATTAACTGGGTAAATTGCCTGAAATTGAAATTGGTTCCTGGAAAATTAGGGAAATTCTTCATCTTAGATGTCTAACTTGTTTGGATGCTACGAAGATAAAAACATTAGATCAGTGGTTGAACCACAGGGTCAGTCAGATTCTATTAATGAAGTTCTGTGATGATTGAGGCACTGAAAATGGATGGAGTCTCCATTAGAGGATAAATTGGGTGAGAGAAAAGCAAGCCCTAACCTATTAAAACTGAAGTCCCCATACTAAAGACATGAATGAAGAAAAGAAATACAGTAAGGAAGAAAAATAAACAAATTGTAGTAAAATCAAACAAGTTACCTCTCTAGAAGTCAACATACAAGAACATTATGAGAATATCATCAAAAGCCATCTACTCTGGAATGATATCATTCATTCATTTCCTTTTTTTTTTTTTTTTTGAGAAAGAGGAACAGTGAGAGAGAGAGAGAAAAAGAATCAATTTTATTTAGTTTTTCATGTAGATTTTGTTGCTCCAACACTTTGTGTGTACATGGTGCTAGGGTTTGAACCCATGTCCTCATGCATGCCAGACAAGCGCCATAACCACTGAGCCACTGTGCCACCCTCATTTTCCCTTGTTTTCATTTGACAGATTTATTAAAACTTACTGTGTGCAAAGAACTATGATCCATTGGGGATTTGTTATTTAAAAAAACAACAGGTACAGGGCTTATTCTCTTGCAGCTTTTATTTTAGCTGGGTTTCTAGAGATTATAATGCAAAATTTACAATTTATTATTTAGCCACAATGATGACATATGAATAAATATTGAAACTGAACTTGTTGGAAAAAATGCAAGGTGTTGTAATGAAAGTGTACCCAATTCAATCTACTTTATCATTTAAGGTTTCTTTGAACATGCAGTAATTAAGCTTAAGTTTTGTGGGATGAGAGGAAACCCATTAGGCAAAATAAATGAAGTGGAGTGCTGATGGAAGGATTTGAAGAGAGCTGGTATACGCAGCAAGAGGAAGAGTGGCTAGAGATAATCTGGTAAGATGTGGGGGTTTTAACTTTAATGAAAGTCACTTTAAAACAGGGAAGTGAAGAAATCAATCTGTATGTTTAACGATCATCTGTCTGCAGTTTGGGGAATAGTAAGGCTGGGAAGTAAGAAGGGAAAATGGTGAATGTAGAAAGAACAGTCAAGATGTAATTACAATATTCAAAACAAGAGACTGGTAATTTGGTCAATGAAGGTAGCAGTAGAAATGGAATAAATGCATCAGCTTTAATAGATGTATTTGAAGAACTTTCCCTTGGAAAGAGAGAAAAAGAGACAAGAAAAATTATAATTGCTGGAAAGAGAAACAAAAAGATGGGCGATAAATGTTCTGGAGCATCAGAGGGAGACCTGATGCAGAGGTTTGAAATGTACAAGCAAGAAAAATGGGTGGGTGGTTAGATGCTTTATAAAAGAAAAGTCCACTTTACAAAATAAATTTCAGTGTATTTTCTTTTCTGGAGACTTCTCTTTTATTATGGACAGAGCTTCCAATCGTTCTATCTGTGTGCCTTAAGGGAAAGTGAGGCACACCTGTCACCTTGCACTGGGTTCCCATAGGTTTAGAGTGCAGCGTCTCACCAGCTGAAGGCCTGGCAGCATTTCTTATGATACCTGAATTATCACTATCAAGCTTCTACTCAAATGCTAACCTGGAATTACTGAGGCTTTTGAGATCCAACTTGCTTATGTCATCAAATGATATGCTTAGAAAAGGAAATTGAACACTTATTTGAAAAGGCTAAATGCAGAGAGGGAAGGAAGAGTGCTTGATGAGAGAAATACAAATAACAGGGATAAAGACATATAAAGGTATCATCAGTTGCCCAACCATAATTTTAGGAGATTTTTTTAATGACTAAGTCTTGACAGAAAAAGTTGAAAGGGAAACATCAAAAACAAAGCTTGCTTCACTTCTGGCAGTAGCAATGGGCCAGGTATTAGGTAACAAAATAGATTAAAACAAATAAGCAAAAATATGAAGATACTGGATTTTTATATATTAATTTAAATTATTTATTTATTTATCTATTTATTCTGGAAAAAGCGAATTTCGTCTAAAAGGAAAAGCAATACAATCTTTGTTTCACCATTGCTCTTCTCAGCCCACCCAGTCCCATGCTGTGCTCCCCAGACACACATGTACAGGCTGACTATCTGTCCTGGTTTGGAGTGGAGTCTACGTGGTTTCAAGCCTCAGTGATTCCACTTCTTGATTTGCATATTCCCTCCTACTACATAAGTATGGAAGTGGGCTCCACAGGACGCATTTCCATCTCAGCAGAATCTATGACCTTGCCCCTTTATCAGTGAAGGGCAAGGAGGATTCTAGGATTCTGTACCCACACTTAATGGCTAGCTGCAGCTGGACTGAACTTGGTAATGATTCCAAATGACAAGATTTATTCTACTAACCCTTAACTAATTGTGCCTTCATTATAAGCTCCCATTAGTGGGACCCCAGAAAAGCCTGTAGGCACTTCAGGGCCAGAAAAAAACAAGAGGGACAAGTGTGAATGGGAGAAGAGAAGCCCTTCCTAGGTAGAACGGGAAGGCTGAGGGAAGAAGCTGAGACACACTAATCAAAGCTCTGAGTCAAGCAAACAAGCCATTTGAGGTAATTGGGAAAGACCTGAATGAAGATTTGATCTATGTGGCCAAATGCATATGACATGTTATTCACCTTTGAGGCGCTTCTGCTTTTAACCAACTGTTAAAAAGGCTCTACCTGACATATTATCTTCTGTTTTTCCAAAGTCATGTTGAGTCAATTTCTTTTTTCCTGTGGCTCTATTCTAGGGAGTTCTTCATTTCTACACACTGCTGAGGTCATCCTTGCATTGCAGTCTGCACCAATGCTAGTCTGGCTTTGCCAACTCCTAGAGGACTCTGGCCTCTACTGCAGGCTGGCTGCAAGGTCTTCTCATGTTCTAATACTTGGTGCTGTCAGTTACACTGCTCATAGACCAACTTTGCTTCCCAGCATTTACCCTATGTTGGAGTTATGGATTTGTTTTGTGATTATTTGTAAGACTCTGTCATCAATAGTCAAAGTTGTCTTTGGGTTTCTTTTCTTTTTTTGTGATAAGACCAGAACCTGGAACAAAGAACATAGAATGATCTTTGAGAGAAAGAACAAAATACAATCTAACAATACTGAAGAGACACTTATAAAATATGCTTAAAAATGGTGTAAAAGTAAAGATGTGCGATTCACATAAAGGGCCTTTTGGTGATGAGCTGATTTGCCTGATTTTATAGCTTCATGCTATAAATATGATTTGATATCATGCAATAAGCAGTCAGATCAGGTAGCTGTGGATACATCTTTATGAATCAACAATAAAGATATATCTTTATTGTTGGCTGAGTTTTAATGCAAAGACTTAAAAAATAAATAACAATATAATTTTGGAGACGCAAGCATTTGATATTCAACTTTGATCAAGTACAAATTCCTCAGCACCAACATCAAATTATGTGACAAAATTTATTTACAAACATACACATCTAGTGTTGCCAGGAATTTAAGTAAATGGAAATGAAAGAGACCTCTTAGCTCCAGTAAGGAATGGATTGAGGATTCCCACAAACCCTCTTTATATTGCTTTCATTAAATTGGTTTTTGTGAGTGCAGCTTCAGCTGGGGCAGAGAATAATCCCTTGTTTCACAGAATTAGGCCTGACTTGGCAGAGGTTTTTTGTCATGGGAATGGGAAGATGTTACTTTATTTGTTTTCAAAAATGCTGATTAAGAGTGGTTCCTCCAGGGAAATATAGTCCACCCCAATACGGCCCTGCAAGAGGAACATTAAGAATCATGGAGGAGGAAAGTGAAAATGGAATGAGAGAAGAGCCCCTGTCCTGTCAATTATTCTTCTTTTTGCACTCTCGAAAGCACTGGATTGTCGTAACGGGGAGAACTTGCAAAAACACACAGGCAGTCAGTACAGAGATACGTTCACCTGAACTTCCCAGACGAGGGGGGACACCCACGGGACCTCCCACAAAGGTAGAAGGTAGGGAACCAAGTAATTTCAGCGATAACTATTTGTCTTCACAGTCCAAATGATTGAATTAAGTCTTCCAGACATGTTCACTTTCTGAAAATAGCTGCATTTTTTTATTTTTAGTAGAATAATATGAAATAAATGTCCTTAATAGAGCAGAACTGCTCTTGTATTTTGTTCTTATATCTGACCAAGTATTCATATTTTCTAGTTATTTATGTATATTTTTCATAAAATTCACCTATTTTAAATTTATAGTTCACTGAATTTTTGGAATCACACAATCAGGTAATGACCACCCACTGAAGGTATAGATTTGTTCCATTACCTTAAGTTTCCTCTTCTCCATTGAGGAAGAAACTCTCCCATTATTTAGCCCTAGCAGGTCCTGGGTTTCTCTTGGTCACACAAATATTGCCAATTTAGAATTTCATCTAAGTAGAATTATGCAATATGTAGTAATTTTCTTTCTTTCTATTTTTTTTTAAAGAGAGGATAGAGAGAGTGAAGGAGAGAGAGAGAGAATCAAATTTATTTAGTTTTTCATCTGGTTTCTGTTGCTCCAACATTTTGTTGTGTACGTGGTGCTGGGGTTTGAACCCGCATACTCGCCCAAGTCAGACAAGCGCTGTAACCGCTGAGCCACCATTCCAGCCCCACTAATTTTCTTTTAGTTATTCCTCTTAGCATAATATTGTTACTGCTTGTCTATGTTGTGACATTTATTAGAACTTTGTTCATTTAATTTTATTGAAGAATACTACTGCAGTGTGTGTCATACCAGTTCATCATTGTGATCACTAATAGTTTGGCACTGTTATGAACAATGCAGCTAAGAACAATCAATAAAACACATGTGTGTCAACAAATAAATTTCTGAATAAAAAATAAATAAAAGGAAACACGTGTGTGGTCATGTGCTTTATTCCATGTTTACATTTCTAGCACTGCAATACTTGGGTCACATTTTATTTATGTTTGGCTTCAAAAAATTTCCATACTGTTTTCAAAAAATCCCTGCAGTATTTTGCATCCTCAGTGGTAATGCTGGCATTGTAAAATGAATATAGAAGTACTTCTTTTTCTGTTTTCTATGAGAGATCTTGTAGAATTTTTTTTTTTTAGATATTTAGTATATTTGCAAGTGAAATCATCAGGGTCTAGAGTTTTCTTTGTTGCAAGTTTTTAATAATGCATTCAATTATATCTTCGTCCTTCTATGTATATATAAATAAATTATCATATACAATAGGTTTTATAGATTGTACCTATATAGAGAGATTATATACAAGTATATATATATTATTTTATATACATATTATTTCTTTTTGTATCAGAGATTGAACCTGGGGTTGCTTAACCACTGAGTGACATCCCAGCCAATTTTATTTTTTATTTTGTGACAGGTTCTTGGTAGGTTGCTCAGTTCCTTGTTAAGTTACTGAGACTGGCTTTGAACTTGTGATTCTCCTCCCTCACCCTCTAGAGCCACTGAGATTACAAGCATGCACCACTGCACCCGATGAGAAATTTTTATATATTATACATAAACTACATTCTCTCTCAAAATGGTCACTAAGAGATATTACATATACATCTATACACATACGTATGTACATATGTGTACACACATATATATGGTTCTCTCATTCTCTTTCTCAGTAATCTATTTCCTCTTTAGAGTTTTGATAGTTTACATATTCTAAGACTATGAATTTTATTTAAGCAGTCAAATTTATAAGTGTTTCCACAATATTCTATTACCCCTTTAATATCTGCAAGATCAGTTGTGACATCCTTTATCGGTAGTAATGTAGTAATTTGATTCTTTTATTCTGCCTACTCCCGTGGCTAATCTATCATGAAGTTAATAATTTTTATTGACTTTTTTAATAAACATACTTTTGATTTGAGTTTCTTCATTTTTTGTTGCTGCTTTCAGTTACATTACTTTCTACTCTCATCTTTATTATGTATACTTTTCCCCCCTCATTCCTTTGTGTTTAATTTGTTCTTTAATTTCTGAAGTGGAAGCTTTGCTACTGACTTTAGATTTTTCTTTTTTATTATAAGCATTTAATGTTAAAAATCTGAATACTACTTTAATTGCATACCACCAATTTGATTTGTTGTATTTTGAGTTCTACTTAGTTCAATATATTTTTAGGTTTCCATCCTTATTCTTTGTCCCACAGGGTATATGGAGATGCATTGCTTAATTTCCAAATATCTGGGGAGTTTCAGATATTTTTCTGGTTTGGATTTTTAGGTTGTTTCTATTGAAGTTTGTGAATGCTTCATTTTGCACTTTGAAGAATGTGCATTTTTCAGTGGTTGGATGACCTGTTCTATAAATGCAAATAAGGTCAGATTGATTGATATTTTGTTTTAATTCACTTATATTTTATTATTCTGCCTACTTGGTCTATCAATTATTGAAGGGAAAAAAGGTATACATTTCTCCTATGTGACCATGTATTTGTCTATTTCTCCTTTCACATCAATTGTTTTTTGCATCAGGTAATTAAAAACTCTGTTGTTAGGTGTGTGTACATGTGGATTTTTATGTCTTCTTGGAGAATTTTCTTCTTACCATTATGTAATGCCCCTCTTTATCTCTGATGATCTTTTTTTCTGAAACAGTCTGATATTTATTTTTCTACTCCATCTTTCTTTGTTTTATGTCTACATGATATATCTTTTCTTATCTTTTTAGTTCTTAAAAATGAACTTTTGGGGAGTGCTTTTGCATTTACTGAAAGTTAAAGGACAGCATTAAGATTTCTCATGAATGCATGCTCCCAGCACCCTGCATGTCCCCACTTCCGTTTCATCTGTCATGGTTGGCGTTTCATGTCCATTTCTATAGGTGGTGCATGAGAGACTCTATAGACTTCACAAGCACAGAGAGACAGGCAGCTTGAAATTGGGATTTATAACAGGCACACAGCCTTGAGTCTATCAGTGCATTGGCCCAGAAAGAATTAACGGGAGATCCTTGCCACCTGGCCCAAAATTCATATAATCCATAGACCACCTCCTCTACTTCTCAATATGCAGAAGAATGGAGTAAGTGTATACTGTGGCAGCAAAATAAGCAGCAGAGTGAGATATAGAGATGGAAAGCTTAAAGAAAACAATGGCTGAAATCTTCCCAAATCTTGGGAGTGTTATAATAGTGGTGTATAGTTCATTTATAACTGTAACATATAAAACAAAAGAAGCTCCTCAACCACTTATTGTTTTTCTTGTTAATGAAAAATTATGAGGGGAATTTGTCATGATATTTATATAACCTAGAATACAAGATAGTATATTATTTTCAGTACTGACATAGAGAACTGGAAATATCTTTAAACAAACTAAGAAAAAGGAAAAAAAAGAAAAAAAAACTAAATAAAAATTAAAAGCCTGCCAAAAAATACAGGTTAAAAGTCAAAAGTATTAAAATATCTATTGATATAAGAATTTATTACAAGATAAACTAAAAGTATGTCAATTGTGTCATTAAAAAGGAAAAAGTGAAATTATAGTTTCATTATGTGATGTCAGTTATTGGCTTTACATAGAGATCTGTAAATATAAAATGATTTGTTAGCTTCATAGTAAACACACATACACACACTCACAAATATACCTCTAACAGATACACAAAAGAGAGAAAAAAATCAAAGCACATTGCTACAAAAAAGTCATAAAATTACAAAGGAAGATAGAAAGGAGGCAATGAATATAGGGATTAAAAAGTCAGAAAAATAGCAAAGGTAATACTTTACCTATCAATAATTATTTTAAAAAGTCAGTTGATCAAGGAGATAAAATATGTGTAAGCACATATATGCTCAACATTGGAATACCTAAATACATAGAGCAAATATTAACAGTAGGGAAAGGAGAAATGGACAGCAATACAATAATAGTGGAGGATTTCAATATCCCACTTTCAAAAACAGATATACCATCCAGCTAGAAAATCAATAAGTAAATATCAGAATTAAGCATCACTAAGACCAAAGAGACCCAAGAGACACAAACAGCATTCTATCCAAAAGTGGCAGAATACCGATTCTTCTCAGGCATGTTGGAACACTCTCCAGGATAGATCACATATGGGCCACAAAATACTTCTTAACACATTAAAGAATGAAATCATATCAAGTCTTTTCTCACCTAACTAATCAAATTCACAAATAAATTAAATAACAAGTTTCTTAATAGCCAATGGATCAAAGAAGAATTCTAAAAGGAAGTTAAAAAATACTTTGTGAAAAGTGGAAAACACAGTGCACCAAAACTTAAGACATGCAGCAAAATAAGTCAGAAGAAGAGTCTGTAGTGATAAAAGCCTCTATTAAGAAAAAGGTAGAAGGAGGAAAGAAATACTAAAGATTAGAGCAGAATTAAGTGAAATAGAGAATAAAAGTCAACAGAAAAGATGAGCACAACTATGACCTGGATTCTTTTCAAGATAAACAATGAAACAACGTTAGTAAGACTGACAAAGAAAAAGAGTGATGGTACAGCTACATGTTACAGAGACATCACAACAGGTACTAGAGAAACAGAAAGGATCATGCAACCTAGAAGAAATTTATGTATGTCCAGAAACATGTGACCTACAAAGACTGAGACACAAAGAAATTAAAAAGGTAGACAGACTAATTGTGACTGAAGCTAACATGAATCCTTCTCAGACTTGTCCAAAATAATTAGAGAGGAATAAAGGCTTCCAAGTTCATTTTATAAGGCTGTGGATTATCCTGAGGCTAAAACAAACAAACAAAAAACTACAAGAAAAGAAAATTGCAAAATGAAAAAATGGAAAAATAAAAAGAAAAGAATATTCCAGCCTAATGTCTGATAGATGCAAAAATCTTCAACAAAACGCTGCCACAGGGAGTTCAGTAGCACATTAAAAGGATCATAAATAATAATCAAGTGGATTTATCACTAGGATTCAAAGATAGCTCAACATATCTGTAAGATGTATGTCTTTTCTATCAAACTTGAAAGATTGTGATGTATAATCTACTACCTCCATTTTAGATCCCCTCCCCCTTTGAAGATAGTAACTCCCTCACCTGTGTAAGCCCACCTGTGTCCACCCACCTCTTTCCAAGGACCCCTTCCAGTACCCAGGTACCCAGCCATCTTCTTCCAGCGAACATGGAATCTCTACTACCCTCACCACCTATGTGGGGGTAACCCCCATCTCTATTCTCTCCCAGTGAAGCCTACTTTCTCTTGCACCTGCCTCCACCTAATCACAGCCAATGGAGCAGACTGTGCACCTGAGCTCCTCCAATTAGGGTGAAGGGCAGTATTGCCTCAGGTCGGCATTAAAAACCCCTCACTCCCTTGCGAGGTGAGAATTTTTCTTTCGCCCTTCCACAGTAGTAAAACTTCTGGCTTGTTCACCTATACCCGACCATGTGTTTGATTTCGTTTATAACAATATCCAAATCAACAAATGTGATATGCCAGATTAACAAAATTAAGAACAAAAACCCATGATCAGGGATGCAAAGATCATGAAAGAATCAAGCAAGGCAGTGATTTACTGGTCCCCATAGGACCCTGAAAGAAAGCAGTATATCAGAGCAAAGTTAAGAAGTGGGTAACAACAACAGTAACAACAACAACAAATTATGAGTCCACTTTGCTTAGTTTGAGATCTGGTGCAGCTGGTTTCAAAAAGGAACTTCCAGAGCCCTGACCTCCGGTCTCTGGACAGTGGACGTGGTGAGGAGGGACGCTGCAGAGAGAAACACTGGACGAATAAAAAGACTGGGACTGGGCTGCAGGTATTTTATGGAAGCTGCCAGTCACCTCACTGAGTAAATACAGCAACAGTCAGAGTATTCCCATGCAAAGTGATCCAGGGGTGCGGGGGAGGGGGGTGCAGTGGGGTTCTCTAACCCTCCCAGGAATTGAGCTGGAGGGCATTTCTACAGAGAATAGCATCAGTGGTGGATCACTGAAGCCTGCTCCCACCCCCAGCACACAAAGGGACAGAACCCGCAGAACCAGCGGAGGGGATTCAGCTCCCAGAAAAGTGCCAAGGTGTGCAAAGGCCCACTCAGCAGACACTTGGGCTGTTCTTCCCCAGTGCAATCTCCACTCACCCACCCGACAGTGGCGAACTTTGCTCCAACTCGGGTGTGAATTCACCGGCGCTCCACTGCGAACACCTGTGCACCCACTGAACCAAGACAAAGCCCAGAGTTCCTCTAGCCTTGAGAAGACTTTTCTAATTACGGATCCTTAGAAGAAGAGAAAGTCACCTCCAGAGGCCTCAGAATGCAAACAGCATCAGAGCACCAACGAGGAGCAGATACAGAACTGAGGGAACTGCTGTTGGAAAGGGGAGGATACCAGTTCTAAAAGGTGCAACCCATCTACATAATGCTCCTCTTTACCTCCATTTGGTGTAAATCCAACTGTATTAGATTCTCTCTCTCGCCCCTCTCCCCCTCTCTCTTTTCCTTTTACCTTGGTGCAAATGAACTAATCTTAGGCTCTCTCCCTCTCTCATCCTCTTACACCCTCTCTTTTTCCCTGCCCTCTACTTTACCTCTCCCATTGACCCAACCTTCCTCCTGTTATCCTTCTAATACCCACTTAAGATAATTAAGTTATTAACTAAACTACTAATCATTTAATCTGTTTCAGAATTTTTATTAAGGGCAATTACCTGAATTCAAGGAATTGAAGAGAACAATCACAACAAACTGTTGTTCTCACAAGGTTGAACAGAACAAGAGTTGGCTTAGAAGAGACTATAGTAACTAGGTCTCAATGGCCTCTCTTAAAGAGGGACTGACATTGGGATCCCCATAAGCCACACATGAATAAAAATGGTAGTATACAGAAATCTACCTAACCCAGGGCCTGTAAGGAAAAGAAGCTCACAAAGTAAGCTCTTGCTTGAAAGAAGAAAAAAAGAGCTAGGCTAAAAAATGGTAGATACCCAAACAATTTGAAAAAACAAGGGAAACAAGCAGCCTAAACTACCCATAATCTGTCAACAACAGACATCAATGACAGCACAGTGGAAGAAATGTCAGAGAAGGAATTTAGAAAATTCATACTTAAACTGTTCTACAAGCTTAAAGATAAAATAAGGAAGGAATACACAAAGGAAATGCAGGAAGTGAAAGACAACTTCAACAAACACAGATCCTGCCAAATGGAAATCCTCAAAGTGAAGGAATTAGTAAACCAAATTAAAAATTCAACAAAAAGCATCACCAATAGATTAAACCACTGGAAGAAAGATTTTCCAGTCTCAAATATAAAGTTAATAATCTTGAAAATAAAACAGACCATAGTGAAAAGATTTTAAGAGATCATAAACAGAATATCCAAGAAATCTGGGGTAATATCAAGAGACCAAATTTGAGAGTCACTGGCTTAGAGGAGACACAAACTAATGGTCTGCACAATCTTTCAATGAAATAATACTGGAAAAAATTTCCACACCTGAAGGATGAAATGGCAACTGAAATTCAGGAGGAATATAGAACTCCAAATATACAAAATCACAACAGACTTACTCCAAGCCATGTTATTATGAAAATGCCTAATATACAGAACAAGGACAGAATATTAAAAGCTGCAAGAGAGAAAAGACAAACTTCATTGAGAGGAAAACAAATTTGTATCATAAAGGACTTCTCAACCCAGACTCTAAAAAGCCAGAAAGGCTTGGTGTAACATAGAATAAGCTCTGAAAGAAAAGGGATGCCAACCAAGAATAACATACCAGCAAAATTATGCTTCAAATTTGAGATGAAATAAAAACATTCCATGATAAACTAAAGCTTAAAAAATACATAACCAGAAAGCCTGTGCTAAAAAAAAATAAAATCTTTCATGAAGAAGAAATTTTAAAAAAATGCAAATAAACACAAGAAGACATTATATTAGAAGAATAATCATTCAAAGGAGAATCAATACCAATTCAAATACTAGAAATAAATCAAAATGGCAGAAAATCAAAATAATCTCTTCATAATAACATTTAATGTAAATGGACTAAACTCTTCAATCAAAAGACAGTTTTGGGGCTGGAGCAGTGGCTAAGCGGTTTTGGCGCTTGCCTGGCAAGCACAAGGACCTGGGTTCAAACCCCAGCACCATGTACACGACTAAGTGTTGGAGCAACTAAGGCAATGTGAAAAACTAAATAAAATTGTTTCTCTCTTTCTCTTTCTCTCTTACTGTCCCTCTCTCTTTGAAAAAAAGAAAGAAAGAAAGACATAGGTTTGGGGGCTTGAATGGTTATTCAGTGGTTGAAACTCTTGCCTGGCATGCATGAGGACCTGATTTTTGAACCCCAATACCACATACAAAGCTAACTATTTTTTCATCCTGGCTTTGTCAAAGAAACAAAGGCCAGAATAAAAAAATAAATAATATTGATCTCTTTCTATCTCCCTATCTCTGTCTTAAAAAAAAAAAAGATACACATTGGCAGGTTGTATTAACAAACAAGGCACAACAATACGTTGCCTGCAAGAGAGAGACACATCTCAAAGGTTAAGACATTTGTAGGCTGAAGTGAAAGGATGGGGAAAAACATATCATAAACATACTTTTCATAAACAAGCCACTACTGCAATGCTCATGTCAGATAAGGTAGATTACAAGTCAAAATTAATCAAAAGAGACAAGGGTCATTTCATACAACTCAAGGGAATCATACAGCAACATACATATAATGTGTGTGTGCATGTGTATATATCCTAAGCAATGAAGCATTGATACATATAAAACATACCCTTCTCAAATTCAAGAACCAAATCGATCACAATACAATTTTTCTGGGGGGCTTTAACACACCGCTTTCATCACTGGATACATCATCACAATAAAAACCAAGTAAAGATGCTATAGAATTAAACAATATCTTTAATGGTTTGGCCCTAATAGGCATTTATTGAATATTTTGTCCATTAATATATGAACATACTTTCTTCTCAGGGGGCACATGGAACATTCTTTAAAATAGATAATATTCTAGAGCACAAAGCAAATCTTAGCAAGTACAAAAAGAAAAAAGAAAGAAACAAAGATAATACCTTGCATCCTATCAGATCTCAGGAATGAAACTAGAAATTATAAAGTAAAAAATAGAAACCACTGTAACACCTGGAGATTAAATAATATACTCTTGAATAATGAATGGATAACAGAAGAAATATGGGGAGAAATTAAAACGTACCTGGAGATAAATGAGAACAGTGATACAACATATAAAAACGTATGGGGTAGTATGAAGGCATTTCTAAGAGGAAATTTCATATATACTCAATCATTAATAGAATAGAAGGACACAAAATCAATAACCTAACACTTTATCTGAAGACCCTAGAGAAAGAAGAACAAACCAACACCAAAATCAGAAGACAACAGGAAATAATTAAAATCCGATCAGAGGGGCTGTGAGAGGGGCTGGAGCTGTGGCTAGGCAATTACAGCACTTGCCTGGCATGCGCGAGTACATGGGTTCAAACCCCAGCACCCGTGTACACAACTAAGTGTCAGAGCAACCAAAGCCATGTGAAAAATGAAATCAAAATTGATTCTCTCTCTCTCTTACTATCCTCTCTTTAAAAAAAATGAGATCTGAAATCAATGAAATTGAAATCAAGAATACAATACAAAGATCATAAAGGTACACTAAATTGAAAATGGTTAGTGACACTAACAAAAAGGAAGAGAAAAATCTCATATTATTAAAATTGGGATGAAAAAAGAAATATCAGAACAGACAGTTATGAAATCCAAAAGATCATGAGAAACTATTTTGAAAATCTACACTCCAGGGGTTGGAGTGCTGGCTAAGCAGGTACAGGATTTGCCTAGCATGTACAAGGACCCAGGTCCAAACCCCAGCACCAAAACACAACTGAGTCTTGGAGAAGCAAAGAGTAGCTGAAAAGATAAATAAAATTGATTCTCTTTTTCTCTCTCCCTCATTCTTAAAAAAAAAAAAAATGTATGCTCCAATAAGCTAGAGAACCTTAAAGTTATGGATGAATTCCCAGAGAAATGTAAACCACA
>PVKS010003410.1:32607-104176 GCA_004027875.1 Aplodontia rufa | reverse complement strand
TTGGTTGGTTGGTTGGTGGTTGGTTGTTTTGTTGATTGGTTGGTTGGTTAGTTGTTTTGTTGATTGGTTGGTTGGTTTGGTTTTGGTTTGCTTGTTTGTTTCTGGTGCTGGAGCTCGGCATGTTGAGCTGCACCCAGCCCCTTTCTCTCCAGTGTGAATGGCAAGTGTTCTGTGAGGGAGGGTCTCCAATCTTCAGAGTGGGGACTTGGCTATGGGTGATAGGTGATTAGGAGGGGCTCCCATGTCGCTCCCCCCTGGGTTCTGGAGCGGGGAGCGGGTGGAACGGCCTCGGGGGACCTTAGCCGTTCCCTGGGGGGCCAGCAGGACACTGGGAACCGGGCGCCGGCTGGACAGGGCTGGGGACGGGGGAAGAGGAGTCGCTCCCCGCAGCGTTCCTGTGCGAGGAGCGGGCAGAACGACCTAGTGAGCCGTCCTCCGAGGGGCCGAGTTAGGGCGGGGATGGGGAAAGGAGTCGCTCCCTGCTGCACTCCAGAGTGAGGAGCGGGTAGAATGACCCAACGCTGGGCCATCCTCCAAGGGGCTGAGTTAGGAAGGGTTGGGGAACCGGGAACAAGGGGGCGAACACCGGCGGCTGGAACACAGGACCTGCATCTTCTGCCGCTGCTGATCTGACGTCTCTGCTGATCTCTCCGGTTCTATGCGTCTTCTCTTCTTTCTCCCTTCAGGACACGGCTGCTTGCTTTCTTGCTTTTCTCTGGCTACTGCTGCTTCTTTGGCTGCTTCTTCTCTGGCTGCTTTCTCTTCTTTGGCTACTTCCTTTGACCGCTTGCTTTACCTGACTAGCTGCTAGTCTATTTATCCATTACAACAGCCAATAGGGTACAATGCAAACACCTTTCTCCAATTGTAACAAATGAGTGGCCGAATAGCTTAGTCATGCGGTCAGGCAATTTGCTAATTACAAGCCAGCTGGACCCCTTAGAGTTGTTTACCACCTATTCTTCTACAAGCCAGCTGAGCCTCATGTTCCCAACACTCCCAGAGTAGGTAGAAGTGGGCTGCAGCCTGCTCCAACATGCCACTGTACCCGCAGCCTTACACATGTGCTACCCGTGGGTGGGTTTTGGGTGCTACCCCAGCCTCATCCATCACAGGAAGGCTCACATAGGAAGTGTCCCTTCTCCTGCTCCAAATGTGGCAATTATATCACCTAGAATGTCAGCCTAGCCCAGTGCCTACCATGTTCACAGGACAGACACCCAACCTGGGCAGTGACCAGGACTGTAGCTTCTGCAATCCCTTGATTCATAGTCCACTAGAGGGTCCATCTCTCAGTTCTACTGTCCCTGTCAGTCCACACCTGCTATAGGACTCTGGTCTGCTCTTCTCCAGGGCTGGTGGTGGCCCAGTACTGCACAGCCCAGAATGTAATGAGATGTCTTTCCTCTGCCCCAGTGTGGCAGGAGCTCTGGCCACCATTCCAACCTGCAACACCAGCAGCAGAACCACGGAGGGGAGTGACCCCACCACTGTGACCACTGTGTCAGGGTTTCAAACAGAGCTCCAGACAGCCCTCCAGCCTGGCTCAACAACATCAGGACCACATAGGGGACAGATCTTCTCTCTGAGCACCAATTCACCATGACACCAGGCCATACACAATGGGGTGGACAGGGATGAACACAGTGGGGAGGGAGGGGAATCAGGGCCCTGTGGCAGTACCAACCCTCTCTCCCACCCCTCTCACCAAACCCACAGCACTCTAGGAGGCCAGAGGGGCAGACTTGAGGACACTCCCTCCACCTGTGGGAGGCATAATGGAGCCCAGCTCCCACCAAACCCCCAGCCAGAGAGACTCAGAGCAGCCATGGGAGAGAGGGGTGGCCAGAGACTCTTCCTAGGACTATTAGAAGCTGGGATTGCCAGGTTCATCTCACTGTAGACCAGTGCTGAACTCTGAGAGGCCTTTGGGACCTGGAAAAATGCTTTCCCTGTTTCTTAGAAATCTGTGCTTCTCAGTTAAAATAAACTCCCATCTCCTGTCTCTAGCTAAGAAATTTAGCCATTCCCTTGCTGCTGTTGTGATGTATGGATCAGATTCACTGAGATTTCCCTGACAGGGTCAGTTTAAAGAGATAATTGCATTCCCAAAGGTCTCCATCACAGCCCTCACCATCAAAGGACTATACTGGGACCTACATATTACAGATACATGATGTGACCCCTGCCTTTGAAGGCTTGGATCTAGGGGCGTTTAGTGTGAGCATCTCCATATTGAGTCCAGCATCTAATCCTACCAGTTTTATGCACTGTAATAGATCTCAAGTCTGTCTCCTCCCTCCCTCCTCCTGGCCCAGCGACTGTCTGCACCATTTGGCTCTCTTTGGCATCACTGCAATGGCTGTGCAGGCTGGGAGTGGCCTTTCCTAATACACGTAGCACACCTAAGAGAGAGCTTTAAAAACGCCAATCTGATTGTTCAGTCACCTTTCTTAAACACACTCAATGGTTTTCATGGACTTTAGGCTAAAGAACCAGGTCCTTAACCTGGCCTCTAAGGCCCTGTGAGGTATGAACCCGCCCCTCCAGTCTTGGCACCTTGGTCACCACTCCCACCCACCATGTGCCCTCATTCCTGTCAAATTGTGCCTCCCTCCAAAAACCTTCCCATAGGCTGAACAGTTGGCCTGAAAGGCTCCTGCCTTGGTTCCTCTTCATTTGCAAATCTCAGCTGCCTTGTGGCTTTCTCAGGGGGCTTGCCTGCCCGTTGTTTTGGAATCAAATTCCACTCTTAAGAACTCCCATACTGGGGCTGGAACATCCAGACCCCAACATCACAATGCAATGAAAAACCACAGGAAAAAATTAATAAAAATTTATTTTTTTCTCTTTCTCTCTGTTCCTCTTTCTTTAAAAAAAAAAAAAAAAAAAAAAAGCAACTCTCACAACAAGGTGTTTTTTTGGAGCCACGAGACACAGTTGCATGTCTGCCTTGGTGAGTTAATACGTGATTGATGATTGATGTCCAACTATCCATAGAAAGTGAACTCCCTGCCGGCAGGAAGTAGGACTTCAGATGCTCACTCTTGCCATTCCTAAGACCTAGCAGTGGGCACCTAATTACTGGTTGAACGCATGCATGCCAGGATCTGGGGCAGGGGGCGGGATAGTTCAGGATTTCAGAACGGATAGATGGAGGTCATGACATCCGCTCCAGGAGCTGCAGTTCAAGTCCCACACATCATTTCCTTTACACCATTACCTTCTCCATAATTCCTGCCATCATCAGCTTCATAGCTGCCCCCCCTTCCTTCCTTCATAGCCTCCCCGCTCTTGCCTGAGTCCTTCGACTCCTTTAACCTTTTGGTGCCCCTTTGGTGTTTTGCCTTTTGACTTCAAATGACAGCATAGAATAAATGTAGTGGGGGAAAACAGCAAAAAATAAATAAATAAACGTAGCAGGAGCACAGGATTCAGAAATGGAAAATCTGAGTTCAATAACTAGGTTAAAAATAGTAGTGTGGCTGAGGATATAACCCAGTGGTAGAGCTCCTCCGGGTTTAATCTGGGGGTTGGGGGAAGTTGTAGTTGTAGTACTTCCAGCAAGTTATTAAACCATTCTGAAGCTTAGCTTCTTGACTATAGAATGGGGACAACTTCGAAATCAAGCAACGTGGAGGATTTAAAAAATCTGAAAATTCTCCTCCCCATCACCTGGAAATATCGAAAAAATATCAAAAAATTAGACATGGGGGGCTGGAGCCGTGGCTCAGCGGTTTCGGCGCTTGCTTGGCAAGCACGAGGACCCGGGTTCAAACCCCAGCACCACATACACAACTGAGTGTTGGAGCAACTAAGGCCATGTGAAAAACTAAATAAAGTTTCTCTCCTTCTCTGTCTCTCTCACTGTCCCTCTCTCTTAAAAAAAAATTAAACATGATTACATCTCAAAAAGAAAGCAAAATCCCAGGTGCTAGAAACAGAGAGAAAATGAAAAGCTGGCTATGGAGGGGGACAAGACAGGAATTGGTAACTAAAGGTTCCAGTTTTACCTGCCTCCCAAGGACAAGAGATAAGGCCTTGGTCCTGAAAAGGTGGTGAAATTAGATGGCGGACAGCCAAAGATGATTCAAAAAGAAACAGAAAAACTGAATACAGGGGCTGCAGGAGTGGCTCAGCGGTTAGGGCACTTGCCTGGCAGGCGCGGTTTGAACCCAACGAAGCGTCCAAGCAATGAAAGCCACATGAAAAACTAAAAAAGGAGAAAAGAAAAAAGAAAAAGGAAAAAAAAAATAAAGATGGACTGAAGTGGTGGCTCAGTGGTTATGGTGCTTGCCTGACATGCGCGAGTACGCGGGTTCAAACCCCAGCACATATCCAGCAGAGTGCTGGAGCAACAAAGGCCACATGAAAAACTCAATAAAAATTGATTCTCTCTCCCTCTCTCTCCCTCTCTCACTCTCCCTCTCTTTAAAAAAATAGAATAGTAGGGGGTTGGAGCCGTGGCTCAGCGGTTACGATGCTTGCCTGGCATGCACAAGTACACAGGCTCAAACCCCAGCACCACGTACACAACTAAGTGTCAGAGCAATGAAAACCATGTGAAAAACTCAATAAAAATTGATTCTCTCTGTCTCTGTCTCTCTCTCTCTCACTGTCCTTCTCTCTTTTTTTTTAAAGAAAGAGGGAAGAGAGAGAGAGAGAGAGAGAAGCAATCTTTATTTAGTTTTCCTGTGACTTTCATTCCTCAGACACTTTGTTGTGTATGTGGTGCTGGGGTTTGAACTCACATCCTTGTGCATGCTAGGCAAGCGCTGTAACCACTGAGCCACCACTCCAGCCCCTGTCCTTCTCTCTTAAAAAAAAAAACTTTATTAAAAAAAGTAGAATATTAGAAAACTAATTTCTGTGGAGTTTGTGTATGTGTATGTATTTGCATATATATTTAGGGAAATACTATGTAAAGTTTATTCCCAGGAATGCACAGATAGTCTACTTTAAAAAATAATTAATGCCAGCATGGTGGCACACACCTGTAATCCCAGTGACGCAGGAGGTTGAGGCTGGAGGTTCCCAAGTTCAAAGCCAGCCTCAGCAACTTAGCGAGACCCTAAACAACTTAGTGAGACCCTCTCTCAAAATAAATTATAAAAAGGGCTGGGGATGTTGCTCAGTGGCTAAGTGCCACTGAGTTCAATCTCTGATTAAAAAAATAAATAAATAAAAGCAACTAACTAAGAGTAGAAAGTAAATTCTGGAGTCAAGACAAAGACTCTAGTTTTTATTATTTCTATTCAAATTTGTGTTGGAAAAGGTCTGAAATGGCACAATAAAAAAGAAGAAATAAAGCCAGTGCTACACAAGATTGCTACAGAGAAACGGATTATCATACATCAAAATGTCTACTAAACATTCACAAGAACATATAACCCATAAGAAACTAACACACCCCTCACTGGGGATGAGATGAATACGCCAATATCAATATGCCTATACCACAGCAATAAAGAAATAGATTTCTTTTTTAAAAATAAAGTTTGTGCTGGGTACTGTGGTGCATGCCTGTAATTCTAGCAGCTCAGGAGCCTGAGATACGAGGATCACAAGTTTGAGGCTAGCCCCAGCAATTCAGTCCTCAGCAACTTACTGAGCCCCTGGCTCAAAATTTAAAATAAAAATGGCCTCTAAAGAAGTGGAAAGAGAGCTGGAGCAGTGGCTCAGTGGTTACAATGCTTGCCTGGCATGTGCAAGTACGCGAGTTCAAACCCCAGCACCACGTACACAATGAAGCATTGGAGCAATGAAAGCCACAGTGAAAAACTAAATAAAATTGATTTTCTCTTTCACTTCTCTCTCTCTTAAAAAAAATGTGGAAAGATGCTCCACTTTACTAGTAACATAGAAGTATAAATCAAAGCATGAGACACTATTTTACACGTATTAAATCAGCAAAATTGCATAACTCTGGAACAAAAATATGGGACTATAAGACCTCATCCATTTTGGGTTAAATAATGAATAGATATTACAAATTTAAAGAGAATTTTGAGAATACTGAATGCTGAAAACGCACATGCCCTATTACCAGCAGCCTTCCTTCTCATCAGTGCCATAAACAACATTTCTACATATGTGCAAGCAGGCAAGTGTGAGAGTGCTCATTGCAGGGTCATTGGACTGGAAAAAGAGTAGAAACAACCAAACTGTCCTATCAAAGAAAAGGAATGGAAAAAATAAAGTATGCCTTATTGTTATCATTTTTAAAGAGAGAGAGAGAGAGAGAATTAATTTTTTTTAATCTGGCCTTTGCTTCTCTGATATTTTTTTCTTTTCTTTTTTTTTAAAGAGAGAGGGACAGTGAGAGAGACAGAAAGAGAGAAACAACTTTATTTAGTTTTTCACATGGCCTTAGTTGCTCCAACACTTAGTTGTGTACGTGGTGCTTGGGTTTGAACCCAGGTCCTCGTGCTTGCCAGGCAAGCGCCGAAACCGCTGAGCCACCGCTCCAGCCCTCTGATATTTAATTGTGTATGTGGTGCTGAGATTTGAACCCACATCCAGGGAAGTGCCCCAACCACTGAGCCACCTCTCCAGAAGCAAGCCTTATTCTTATACTAGGATACTACACAGCAGCTAAAATAGATTATAGCTATATTTACAAAATATAATGAATAAAAGAAAGTTACAACAATTACCTGGGTTTGGTGGCATGCACCCTATCCCAGCAACTCAGGAGGCTGAGGCAGGAGCATGGAAGGTTTGAGACCAGACTGGGCAACTTAGCAAGACCCCATCTCAAAATTAAAAATAGAAAGGGCTATGGATATATCATTGTGGTAGAGCAGCCCTGGGTTCAATCCCCAGTACCACAAAACCAAAACCAAAAACAAGCAAACAAAAAAACAAACATGATGTTGCATACTATTTGAGTTTAAAATACAAAAAGTGGACTGAAATAGAAGACACAACTGGGTGAGAGGATGGCATCTCTGCCGTCACTCCTCCCCGCGCTAGTGAGTCCTGCACCCTCCCAGGTGGCCATGGCGGGCAGCAAGGCCACCGCCTGCTGAGCTCCTGGAGATGCTGCAGCCCACGTAGTCTCTGGGCACCTGTCAGAGAGGGGGGTGTCTGCCCTCACGCCCTCTGTTGGGCCACCGCTGCACAGGGGCTGCCATGACGTGGGCACTCCCTTTAGTGGGCCTGCAGGGCACTGCCTGTCAGCCAGGGAGCAGTAACCCCATGCTCAGCCTGGGCGGCTCGGCCATTGACTGGAACCCAGGGAGGATTTTGGCTCTACAGGCACCCCCTTAACTCCCTCTAGCAGCAGTGCCAGACTTGGAGTGGGGCCTGCGGCAGGGCAAGAGGATCCAGGATGCCATCTACCCACTCCAGGAGCTGTTGGAGTTTGCCCATCTGCAAGGATTGGCACTTTGGGGCTTTGATTCAAGGCTTTGTTCTTTACACTTCTCTCTTTGCTGCATGGAAGCCCCAGCTCCCCGACCTGTGCCTTCAGGCTTCTACCAGGCTCTGCAATCTACAATCCAAGTTGTGCAGAAGTGGCCCTTGACCTGCAGTCAGCACCATGAGGAGACTTGTGACTTGCTTGGTACCTTTGGCCGGACTTTTCTAACTGCTGCAGGGAGACTTTTTCAGGGAGGTTCTTGGGACCTTAGAAGGAGCAGAAGCCCTAAGCCGTGGACACTACTGCCCTGACCCACACTGGACTTCCTCTCCTCATCCTGGGTCCTCTAGCAGAGCACAGCTTCCAGTGACAACTTGTCAACTTGTTATCCCAGCCAAGCTGCACTGGGTTTCCTGGTGGCAGGAGTGGACTGGAAATGTGCACGTGAGCAAGCTTGTGCCTGCGGATCGCTGGATGTTCTGAGCCCAGAGTAGCCCCTAGTGGAGAGAAGAACTTAGACCCTAGTTGGGGTCAGGGGTGAGGCCAAATCTAGCCCAGGTGTCCCAGGGTCACCTCCAGGATACCCTTTGGATCTTGAGGACACAAGTGGATGGGCAAATGCTGCCAACATCTTTACACTTTCCCTGTTTCATAGATGAGCTTCATTAAAGTCCATGCACAGTGGTAGGGGTGCACTTTCATCTTTTTCTTTTAATAGTAATTTTTAAAATGCTATTTTGTCTTAAACTTGGGTTACAGAATAGGTTTCATTATTTACATGGGAGGAATGAGTTAGACACTTTTTTGATGGCGACTATAATTAAAAATGAAAGGCACATTTTAAACGTTAAAGACGTTTGGCACCCTAGTACATGGAACCATCAATTTTTACTTTCTTGGAGTTCAAGACCATTGGCTGTTGGTCCTCTGTGTACATAGGCACAAAGATTGTGTCTTGCATATTGCTGAGCTGCAGGACCCTTGACTAGGCAGCAGAGGAGCTTGTGGATGATGATTGTCCTGAGCTTTGGAAAAAACCCAAACCATATGATCGTGCTATTCCTCTCCTGGGTATTTTTCCAGGGGATTTAGAATCAGCACATTATAGTGACACAGCAATATCTATGTTCATAGCAGCTCAATTTACTATCGCTAAATTATGGAAACAACCCAGATGTCCCTCACTGGATGAATCAATCCAAAAACTGTGGTACATATATACCATGCAATTTTACACAGCAATTAGAAACAATGATATTGCACCCTTGGAAGGTAAATGGATGGCTATGGAAGAAATTATACTGAGTGGTATCAGCATAACCCAGAGAACCAAGGGTCGAATGTCTTCACTCATCTGTGGAGGCTGGAACTAGACCCGGGCCATGGAGAAAGGTGGTCTATTATCATGTGTTAAATCCAGATAAGGTGCAATGTTATACAACTTAATACATTTTTAGAGATGTTGTGGGAAGGGGAAGGGAGGGATAAGGGTGGGTAATTGGGGGTGGCACACTTGGGGGTAAATCTAATCTTGAGAATCTATATACATTTTATATTATTTTGTTACAAACTTGTATGATTGTTCAAAAAATAAATTTCTCAATAAAATAAAATAAAATATAAAAAGTGGGGTTGGAGTGGTGACTTGGGGGTTAGAGTGCTTGCCTGGCATGCGCAAGGACCCAAGTTTGAACCCCAGCACCAAGTACACAACTGGGTGTCAGAGAAACAAAGGCCAGATTAAAAGAAATAAATAAAACTGATTCTCTCTCTCACTCTCTCTCTTTAAAAAAAAATACACAAAGCAATAATATATGTCATTTGAGAAAACAAACATTTGTTGAAAATAAAAAAATGCACATGGAAATAATTTCCAACAATTTCAGACTGCTAATTACCACAGGAAGGAGAGAAATGGGATAGGCTTTTGCCAAATCTGAATCTTTTTTTATTTTTAAAGAAAAAGAGATACAATGTAAAAGAAATGATGCAGAGGTGAGAACTTAACTGGGCTGTTGCAATAATTAGATGGGCCAACTCATGAGACAGTGCTAAATGAAAGTTTGTTGCCAACCTAGTGAGAAGGGTAGATGAAGGGTACTTTTAGGCAAGTTATTAAATGCTGTATGCCTCGGTTTCCTCATCTACAAGATATTTAAAAGTGCCCACCTCGGAGCACTGTTGTGAGAGTAAATAAGTTAATGTCAAGTGCTTAGAATAGCCCTGGCTCAGCGTAACTATATCAGAGCCTCTCAGGTTCAGTCTGTGTTGTCCATGATGATGTTGATGCTGTCGTAATCACTGCTATTTAGTGTCACCTCCGGCTGCATATAAATCCTTTCAAAATCTCCTAAGAAACTCCACTAGCAACAAAAGTACCCAGAAACTGAAAGGACTTGGGCTCTTCCTTCAAGGAATTAGATCAATTTGCAAACTTAAAATTCCTGCAAGGGCCATGTAGCTAACATATACGGTGCCCAGGTGAGGTTGTAACCCACTGGTTACCTCCCCATTTGGAGGGGCGGCGACTCCCAGTTGGGTATTACCACGTAGGAATTCAGAGCTGACATCACCACGAGAAACTGAAAAGCCAAATTTTTCTATAAAATCGCTCCATTTTTTAAGTGTTGCAATCAATTCACCACCATGCCCAGGTCAACTTCATGTTCTTTATTGATTTAATTCCTAATCAAAGCAATGTAGAGCATGTGTCCTCCATTTATATTCTTTTTCTAGTTTTTAAAAATTTCAGTAGAGGGGCTGGAGTGGTGGCTTGGCAGTTGCCACACTTGCCTTGCACTCGTGAGTACAAAGGTTCAAACCCCAGCATCACGCTCACAACGAAGTATCGGAGCAATGAGGGCCACATGAGAAACTACATAAAAAACTGATTCTCTCTCTCTCTCTCACTGTCACTCTCTCTTTAAAAAAAAATCAGTAGAATAAAAAATAAAAAGGGCTGGGGATGTGGCTCAGTGGTAAAGCAATCTGGGTTCAATGCCCAGTGTCAAATAAATAATTTTTTTTTTAAAGAGAGAGGGACAGTGAGAGAGACAGAGAAAGAGAGAAACAACTTTATTTAGTTTTTCACATGGCCTTCGTTGCTCCAACACTCAGTTGTGTACGTGGTGCTGGGGTTTGAACCTGGGTCCTCGTGCTTGCCAGGCAAGCGCCGAAAACCACTGAGCCGCCACCACTCCTAAATAAAAATTTAAAAAAAAATTTTTTTTTTCAGTAGATAGGATGGGTTGGGGATGTGGCTCAGTGGCAGAGTACTTACCTGGTATGCCTGAGGCCCTGGATTCAATCCCCATTCAGAATCTGCCAAGGAAAAGAAATGGTGACTACTTAAAAATAATTTTTTTCACATGTTTGTTGAAGTTAATTTCTTTTATTTAAAATTTCAATTAGGGCTCAGAATGCAGCTCAGTGGATTCATAATCTGCTGTACCAAAAAAAAACAAACAAACAAAGAAACACAACTTTAAAAAAAACTTCCTTGAAGAGATTCTATTTATTTTTGTTTTCAGTTTATTTGTACTTTTTTCTTCCTTTTTTTTTTTAGAAAGAGAATCAATTTTATTTTTTAAATCTGGTTTTGTTTTTGTTTTTCTGACACTTATTTGCATTTTCGGTGCTGGGGTTCGAACCCAGGTCCTTGCACATGCCAGGCAAGTGCTCCAATGCTGAGCCACTGCTCCAGCCCCTACTTTTACTTTTTGAGGTTCCACATTTATAGTTTTATTTTACTATATCTCAATTGTGCCCATTTTCAATAATGTTGGACTTTAAAAAAATAGTTGAAGCCAAAATGTATAAAAATTTAAGTATATTTTTACCAAAATGTAAATATTTAAAACTTAAAATCATTTTTCATGTTTATCAAAGCTTGTTTCTTCTAAAATATTCAAAATGACCTATTGAACAAAGTAAAATACAAATTATAATTACTAAATATCAATAGTTAAAAGCAAACAAATTTAGACAGAGCCGTCTATTTACTTTTTGAAATTTTTATTATATTTTACTAAGCAGTGCTATCGTATGAATGCTTGTGCCCCTCCAAAATTCCTAAAATGAGAGTTCACTGTGACAGTGTTAAGAGGTGGGACCTATGGAAGGCGGTTAGGCCATGAGGATTCTGCCCTTGTGAATGGACTTAGTGTCTTAATAAAAGAAGCCCAGCTGGCTATGGTGGAGCACGCCTGTAACCCCAGTGACTCAGGAGACTAAGGCAGGAGAATTGCAAGTTCAAAGCCAGCCTCAGCAACTTAGTGAGACCCTAAGCAACTTAACAAGACCCTGTCTCAAAATAAAAAATAAATTAAAATAGGGCTAGCATTGTGGCTCAGTGGTTAAGCACCCCTGGGTTCAATCCCTAGGACTACTACTAATAATAATAATAAAAGAAGCCCAAAGGAGTTTGCTTGGGCTTCCACTATATGAGGACGCAGAAAGAAGATGCCATCTATAAAACAAAGAGCCAATTCCCACTGGAAACTGAATATGCTGGCACCTTGATCTTGGGCTTCCCATCTTCCAGAACTGTGAGGAATTATTTGTGAATTACCCAGTCTGAGGGTTTTTTGTTGTAGCAGTGCAAACAGACTAAGACAAATAGTTCAATAAAAATTCATAAAAACTCACAAAATAAAAATTAAACTAGTCATAATCTAGTATTCAATGTCCATCTACACACCAATAAAGAGAATCAACATCATTCTTCACTCAATTTATGTGTAGGGCTACACACCTCCAAACTTAACAGTAATGAGAGTCATTTAATATAGCAAAATGTTCCTCAATAATCATTTGCAACTGTTGTCCATGTGGTCAGTGTCACATAAGATGAATTATCACCTCAAGAACAAGAAGCAAGAAACATGGACACTCAATAGATAAGGAAACGAGACTTTATCATGCGATTTAGGAGGTAATATCAAGTTGTATTTTCTCTTGACTGAGCTGTTCCAATCCTCCCTACACTCCAAAGCAGTGTGTGTCTTGGAATCTGGCAGAGGCACAACCTCAAACTTTAGGAGAATTTGTAGTAGTCATCTTTTGTTCCCAGGATACAGCACAGAGATTGCAGAAGCATTTCCCTGCAGCCCAAATGGTGTTAATTAGAAGAGCAGATATTTAGGGATTCGGGTTGTGCTGTGCTAGCACTGAGGGCAGATCCCAAGTGACAGAGGTACCCAGAAGTCATTTCATAAATATGGTGTGTGATAGGTTATTCGTGATGGTAAAATTCCCTAAAATATGGGGGTCAAGACAGGGCCCCTGTGCTCCAGATCCAAGAAGGATGCTGCCTGTAGGGAAGGGTCATGATTCCTGTTTCAAATCTGCTAAGTTTGTGGTACCTTTGAGACATCCAATTAGGGACGCCAGCTAGGCAGTTAGATACACAAGCCTGGAGATTACAAGAAAGACATGAACGTGAGAGAAATCAGCCAATAGAAACTTAAGCATGAGGGGCTGGGGATTTAGCTCAGTGGCAGAGCACTTGCCTAGCATGTTCAAGGCCCCGAGTTCGGTCCTCAGCCCTGGGGGAAAAAAAAGAAAGAAAAGAAAAGAAACTTAAACATGAGACAGGTATGATCCCCAGAAGGGAGAGCATAACATGAGAAGAGGAGGGTCCAGGCCCCATCACCCCACATGAACTCCACTATGGGCAGATGGAGAAGAATGAGCCAACAGAGGAGCCAAAGAGCAGCCAGAGGGGAAGGAAAAAAATGAGAGAGGTGCCAAGTGCTAGAAGCCAAAAAAAAAACAGTGTTGCAAGAAATTTTTGGTCACCGGGTGCAGTGGCACATGCCTGTAATCTCAGTGACTCAGCAGGCCAAGGCAGGAGGATGGCAAGTTCAAGGCCAGCCTCGCACCTTAGCAAGACCATTAGCAACGTCACAAGACTCTTCTGTCTCAAATAAATATATAAATACTTTTGTGCTCAGTGATAAAGTGCCCGTGGGTTCAATCCCCAGTACAAGAAAGAAAGGGAGGAAGAGAGGAAAGGAGAGAGGAGAGAGAGAGAGAGAGAAAGGAAGGAAAAAAGGAAGGAAGGGAGAGGAGGGAGGAAGGGTGGGCCAATAACATTGAATACTAGTAGTATTTTGAGAAAAAACTTAAAAGTGAAAAAAAAAAACTTAAAAAGCATAAAGTTCATTGCAAAACCATTTGAGTGACAAGGCAGAGGTGGACAACTGCCTGAAAGGTCTGAGCAGTGAGGGAACAGAGAGAGAATTTTGTTCAATTTTTATTATGGAATATTTCAAACATGCAGAAAAATTGAAAATATAACAAATTTTCATTTGTACATATCCACCATTTTACTTAGACATAATAGTGTGGAGGGGTGTGGATTGAGTGACAGATGTTGTTCATACATAAGTACAAATATTGATATTTTTATACAGTTTTTTTTTTTTTAAGGGGGAGAGAGAGAGACAGAATCAATTTTATTTAGTTTTTCATGTGGCCTTCGTTGCTCCGAGACTTCACTGTGTACGTGGTGCTGAGGTTTGAACCTGCGTACTTTCGCATTCCAGGCAAGCACCTTAACCTTAACCGCTGAGTCACTGCTCCAGCCCCTTTTTTTTGTTTGTTTGTTTTTTGTTTTTTGTTTTTTTTTTAAGAAAGAGGGATAGGGGGTTGGGGATTTAGCTCAGTGGCAGAGCGCTTGCCTAGCACCTGCAAGGCCCTGAGTTCGGTCCTCAGCCCTGAAAAAAAAAAAGAGAGAGAGAGAGAGGGATAGAAGGAGAGGGAGAGAAAGAGAGAATCAACTTTATTCATTTTTTCATCTGGGTCCTTTTTTTCTGGCAATTAGTTGTGTATGTGGTGCTGGGGTTTGAACCCAGGTCCTACATACATGTCAGGCAAGCAACATATCCACTGAGCCACCACTGCTCAAGCCCCTACACAGTTCTTGAACCATGTAAAACTGTAGGAAAGCATAAGGTTTCACACCTAAATACTTTAGCGTGCATCTCCTAAAAATAAAGACATTTTCTATAGAACTATGGTACCGTGATAATAGCTAAGAAAATAATAATTTGTCCCTCATACCATCTGATATAGAGAATAGACTCAAATTTTCCCTAGTTAATCTCAAAATATCTTGTATCTTTTTCAAATCAACATCCAGAGTGAGAGATGGAGTCTGGCAGTGAAGTGTTTGAGAGAATGGAGAGATACAGGTGGTAAGGAAGGATGGATTTGGGTGATTTTCGTTTTTCATTTTCCTTCCTTTATTTTTTCTTTTTTGATCTTGGGATCTTTGGTTTTGTTTTGTTTTGAGAGGTGACAGATGAAGATCCAAGAGGAACAAAAGGGGTAAATGGAGGGAATGTGATATACGGAGACTGGCTGTGGATAGGAGGATGGCATTTCCTCTGCTCCAGTGGCTTGCAAAGTGTGATCCTCAGTCCAGCAACATCAAACATCACATGGAAATTAGTTGAAATTTTGTGACTTGCAGCCCTGGCCCACTGAACCTGACTCACCCCATGTTGGAGGGTCATTGCTCCATTCTCACATACCAGGCAGAGGATGGGCACAGATGTGGAGGAATGTGGATTGAGTGACAGGTGTTGAGGGATACATTACTTTTTTAAAAAAAAAAAATTAATTAAGGAGTTATTGTACAATCATAAATGCATATAAAGTAACAATATGATATGTATATGTTCTTAAACCAGAATTACCCCCATATTGCCCACATCCCAGTCTCTTGATTCTTCTATATTTCACCCTTGCAAGCGATAGAAATGCTTAGATTGTGGATTTTCCAGAATTAAATGATTACATGAGTATTATTTGGATTCTCAGGGGGGTAAAGAGTATGCTAGGGCTGGAGCGGTGGTTTGCCAGTTACAGCACTTGCCTGGCATGCACAAGGGTGCAGTTACGAAACCCCAGCACCACGTACATAATGAGGTGTCAGAGCAACAAAAGCCACATGAAAAACTAAATAGAATTCTCTCACTGTCCCCCTCTTTAAAAAAAAAAAAAAGAGTATGTTACAATGTTGATTGTCTCCCTAGATCACTCCCTATTTGCCCTCCCTCTCCCCTCCCCCACCTACCCCTTCCCACACACATATCTATGGTTGCTCTAGATTATGTGTTGCTATGCCTTTTCTAGGTCTAATAAATGAGTTTGGCAACCTTTCACCCAAGCCTGGGTTTAGCTCCAGCCTCCACAAATGAGTGAAAACATTTGACCTTTGACTCTCTGGGTTTGGCTAACTTTGCTCAGCATAATTTCTTCCATTGCCATCCATTTACCTTCAAAGGCTGAAATATGCAGATGCAAAGTATTGTTTCTAATTGCTGAGTAGAACGCCACTGTATATATATACCACAGTTTTTGGATCCATTCATTCAGTGAGGGGCATCTGGGTTGGTTCCATAATTTAGCTATAGTAAATTGAGCTGCTATGAACATAGATTTTGCTGTGTCACTGCAATGTGCTGGTTCTAACTCCTCTGGGAAAATACCCAGAAGAGGGATAGCTGGATCATATGGTGGATCCAACCCTAATTTTTTTTCCAACCCTAATTTTTTGAGGAGTCTGCACGAAACTTCCCAGAGCAGCTATACAAGTCTGCAGTTCCACCAATAGTGTGCTAGTGTTCCCATCTCCCCACAACCCCTCCAGCATTTGTTATTGTTTATATTCTTCATTTTTGCCAACCTGACTGGAATGAGGTGAAAATTTTTTTTTTGACAGAGAGAGAGAGGGAGGGAGGGAGAGAGAGAGAATCAATCTTTATTTAGCTTTTTATATGACTTTCATTCCTCAGACACTTTGTTGTGTACGTGGTGCTGGGGTTTGAACCCAGGTCCTTGTGCTTGCCAGGCAAGCGCCGAAACCGCTGAGCCACCGCTCCAGCCCCAAGATGAAATCTTAATGTAGTTTTGATTTGCATTCCTCTGATTGCTAGTGATTTTGAACACTTTCTCGTGTATCCATTGGCTTGCTCAATGTCCTCTGTTGAGAAGATTCTATGTAGCTCTTTGGCCCCTTTATTGATTGGATTTTTTGTGCTTTTGGTATCAAGTTTTTTGAGTTCTTTGTAAATTTTGGATATTAGTCCCCTGTTGGAGGAATCACAGGCTGTGATTATCTTCCATTCTGTAGGTTGTCTCTTGATAATTTTAACCAATTCCTTGGCTGTGCAGAAGCTTTTCAGTTTAATGGCATCCACTCGAGAGAGACAGAATCAATTTTATTTAGTTTTTCATGTGGCTTTCATTGCTCAGACACTTAGTTGTGTATGTGATGCTGGGGTTTGAACCCAGGTCCTCACGCATGCCAGGAAAGCACTGAAACCTGCTGGGCCACCACTCCAGCCCCTCACTCATTAATTTTTTACTTTAATTCTTTTGCTTTAGGAATCTTAAAAGTCTTTGCCTACTTCCAAATGCTGGAGTGTTGGTCCTAACTTTTCTTCTAGTAGTTATATGGTAGCTGGTTTAATTCCTAGTTCCTTGATCCATTTTGATTTTTGTGCAAGGTAAGAGAATCTAATTTCAACTTTTTGCAAATGCCTGTCCAGTTTGTCCAGCACCATTTGTTGAATAGGCTGTCATTCCTCCATATTATATTTTGACCCGCTTTGTCAAAGACCAGATATTTAAAGATTTGTGGGTTTGTCTCAGAGTCTTCTATTCTATTCCATTGGTCTTCATTCCTATTTTGATACCAGTACCATGCTGTTTTTGTTACTACAGCTCTATAGCATAGTTTTAGATCTCGTATTGCGAATCCACCTGGTTCATCTTTCTGGCATAGTAATGTTTTGGCTGTTCTGGGTCTTTGAGAATTACTTTTTCTATATCTGTAAAGAATGACATTGGTATTTTGATGGGATAGCATTGAATCTATATAGTGCTTTTGGCAGAATGGCCATTTTAATTATATTAATTCTCTCTAATCAAGTGCATGGAACGTCTTTCCATCTTCTCAGGTCTTCTTTGATTTCTTTCTTTAATGTTCGATCATTTTCATTGTAGAGATCTTTTACTTCCCTTGTTGAGGGACACATTTCTGATAGTTTCAGTTTTCCCCATGACATAAGAGAAGACCAGGCTAGAGCAGTGGCTCAGCAGTTATGGTACTTGTCTGGCATGTGCAAGGAACTGGGTTCAAACCCAGCACCACATAAGTGTCGGAGAACCAAAGGCCAGATGAAAAAATTAAGTGAAATTCATTCCCTCTCCCCCCTTCTCTCTCTCTCTTTCTCTCTCTGTCTGTCTCTTTTTTAAAAGATGAGAGAGAGAAAAGAGCATCATAGGGCCAAGTTTCAGGAGGGTTGAAGGTAGCCTCTGCCCAGAGTGATGTGGTTGCTTCACTATGCAATGCTGAGAGCCTCCTTAGAGTTGATGACCATAAATAGAGTGGTGATCACTTCCTGGTTGTATGATTTTTTCCCCCAATGCTTCTTTGCTATCAGAGTAAAATCCTTCAGCAAGCAGATTACCAGGCTCAACCAGGGTTGAGCTTTGTCCAGCTCGGAGCAAAGGATGAAAATATAGAGGAGCAAGGGTCATGGAGCAGAAGCTGGATAGGGAGGGACTGTGAAGTTGGAGGGAGGGAAGCATCATTGACCCTGGATGTCCCAGGAGACTGGCTTCATAGTTGTGGGGGTGTGGACAAATGATGGATGGAAGAACAGGGGATGAGGGCTGAAAGTGGGCTGCTTCTGGCAATAAAGTCAGGAGTCTGATCAGGAGAGCAGGTGCCTGAGTGGGAGTGCAGCAGGTCAAAGGGGATAAAGTGACCACGTTGTTGAGAGGCCGGGAGGATGCCTCCAGGAGGGCAATGAAGTTGCCCACTGGGAGGACCAAGGGGAAGACAGACAGTCAGCTGAGTGCCAGCATTCCCTGAGTGTGGAAGAGAGGTCTGGCAGGTGGCAGATGGCAGCACCAGCGAAAAGGGAAGAGGGCAGTTTAGCACAATGGCACAACAGCTGCGCCTTGGAGGCACAGGGTTATTTTAAGCTGGAATTGGAGGTTGAGGGCGGAGTAGTCTGGAGGCAGCAATCAGGAGCAAGGAAAAGGACCCTCGCCTGTAGGAAAATAAACAGCTCTCGTTTCAGAAGCTCGAAGAGGTGGTGTCCCTCAGGGAGAGTTACATTTCAGCTAAAGCCAGGCGGTGGGGGGAATGCTCCAAAGAGAAATTTAGGTGATGGGGAGTTAGAGGACACGAGGCAGGTCAGGGAGGGAAGTAGAGGAGTAAGTAACAGACAGAAAGTACAGACTGTGATGGAGACAGCAGTGCCAGAGAGTTGGCAGGCAAGGGAGCTGCCACTTGCACTATTAAATGATAGAAACCGGGATGTGAAGCAGGCTGGATTTCACCCTGTTCATTTCTTGGAGTCTGTAAACAATGGTGGCTTGTCATACACTAGTTGTCCATGCCATGGGCAAGGTCTCCGAGCCTCAGTTTCTTATTCCGTAAATGAGGATTTTAAAATAAAGATTGTGTTTTAAAATAAAGATTAATCTAGTCTTCAAAAAAAAAAAAGATGACTCAGTGTGCTAAATTTTAAAATAGAACCTTGGTAGTTGTCTTAGATACACTCGGTGGCCTGGCAGAGCAGCCTCGATGCTTACTGGGAGCCTGACCCTCACTAGGTAGGAAATATGAGCGGTAATTACTTGGATGGAAAGAAGAATTTGATGAGCAGTTGCCACATATGCAAGAATTACATGTAAGCACCACATAACAGCATTTCAGTCAACAATGGACCACATATACAATGGCCGTTTCATAAGATTACAATGGAGCTGAAAAATTCTTATTGCTCAGAGATGTTGTAGCCTTTCTAACATTGTAGCACGATGCTTTAGTCACATGACTGTGGTAACAAAGCTATTGCTCTGCCAGGCATATAAAGGTATAGTTTATGCAGCCGGGCATGGTGGCAATGCCTGAAATCCCAGATACTTAGGAGGCAGACACAGAAGGATTGCAAATTCAAGACCAGCCTCAGCAACTTAGCAAGACGCTAGGCAAATTAGCAAGACCCTGTCTCAAAATAAATAAAATAAAATAAAAAGGGATAGGATTGTGGCTCAGTGGTTGAGTGCTTCTGGGTTCAATCCCTGGTACCAAAAAAAACCAAAAAAATATATATATATAGTTATGCAATTATGCATATATTTGATAATGATAATAAATGACTGTTACTGGTTTTTGTATTTACTATATCATTTTATGGTATACTCCTAGTGTTTAAAAAAGTTTTACCATGGGACTTGAGCAGCACCTCAGCAGTTACAACACTTATCTGGCATGCCCGAGGATGCAAGTTCAAAACCCAGTACCACGTACACAACTGTGTTGGAGCAACAAAAGTCACATGAAAAACTAAATAAAATTGAATCTCACTTTCTCTCTCTCTCTCTCTCTCTCTCACTGTCTCTCTCTCTTTAAAAAAAAGTTTACCATAAAACATTATGTTGTGTTATGCCACAAACAGCCTCATACATCCCATATTTACCATCTTTCTCCTTTTTTTTTTAGCATGATGATTGGACCCAGGGGTGCTTTACCACTGAAGTACATTCTTAGACTTTTTTATCTTTTTTTTATTTTGAGACAACTCTTGCTAAGTTGTCAGGGTCATGCTAAGTTGCTGAAGCTGGCGTTGAACTTGCCATTATCCTTCCTCAGCTTCCTGGGTCACTGGGATTACAAGCATGTGCCATCTCACCCAGTTTACCATGTCTCTCGATTGTACCATACACACACACAAGCACACACCCTATAGCGTACATAGGCTATGTGACCACCTGTATATAGAATACAGCCCAGGTCTGTAATAAGCTATACCATGTAGGTTCATATAAGTACCTCTGGGATAGTCACACAAAGGTGATACTGACTGCCAGGCACTGTGGCACATGCCTATAATCCCACTGATTTAGGAGACTGAGGCAGGAGGATCACAAGTTCAAAGCCAGCCTCAGCAACTTAGCAAGGCCTTAGGTAACTTACGAGACCCTTTCTCAAAAGAAAAAGTAAAAAGGTCTGGGGCTGTGTGTGGCTCAGTGATTGAGTGAGACTGTGTTCAATTTCCAGTACAAAAAAATATATATGATATTGATTAACGATGCATTTCTCAGAATGTATCTTGGTGTTAAGTGACCCATGACTGTATATGGAGACACCAAGGAGTAACATCCAAGATCTCAGTGGAAAAATGGATTTTTCCTCTCTCTGCTTCCTGGAACCACATGTTGAACCACTTCCCTCTGCCACACTCTTCCACCAAGCCTCACCTTGAGCCCCAAGTAATGCAGCCAGCCTTCCACGGACTAAGACCTCTGAAACCATGAGCCCCTAAATTTAAAAAGGAAAGAAAAAAGAAAAAAAAATGGATTTTTCCAGGTAGCAGCCAGCTGATTACCCTCTATGAGCTGGGTCTGGATAATAAGGCTTGGTTCCCTGGGGTCACTGCAAGTTGGCTGCTAAATAACAAGCCAGTTAAGGCTTTTCTAATGGTGGGACAACTAGTTCTCCTGAAAACATACAATCTCAAAGTCAGGAAGGCAGAGGAACCCCCACAAAGAAACCCCTCCAAAAAGATGGGAGATAAGATAAAAGTGGAATCAGGATGGTTTCATGTTGAAGAACAGAAATACTAAGGCATATACATCTGGGTTTTCCTCCAGGCATTACAGTAGATAAATTTGTATTGCTTAATCCAAATTTTGTATTATTATAAAAGAATCCTCAGAAGGCCAAGTCATGCAAATATAATCAAAGAAAGGAGATGGAATTTGCTGTTATTTGAAGAGGGATTCTGCAGGCCTGGCATGAAAGCTTTTGGATGAAGATGAAATTAGAGGCTACAAATTATTAGTCAAGGGGCAAAGTTTCAACCAAAGGGGGAGTATGATACCTAAAAATAGAAGTGCAGAGATCACAAGAAGCTGTCTTGGCAGCAAAAACAGTTGGGCTGGAGACCTGAGAGGAGAGCTGGGCCATCTGGAAAGCTCCATGAGTTGTTTCCATCAAAAATAGGTTTCACCCCTTGGGCCTTAAGGATGATCCATTGATGCTGACCGAGATCAGAGTAGACTTTTGAGTAGAGTACTCCAGGTGGGGATGATTAGGGGTTCTCTCTCTTTGATAGACTCACAGATCCTATGGACTCTGCTTCCCTAAGGAATTCAGAGAACACTGATTTTTTTTTTAAACCAGAGATTGAACCCAGAGGCACTTAACCACTAAGCCACATCCCAGGCCTTTTTACTTTTTTATTTTGAGACAAGGCCTCGCTAAGTTGCTGAGGCAGGTCTCGAACTTGAAATCTTCTGTCAGCCTCCTGAGTTGCTGGGATTACAGGCATGTGCCACCATGCCCAACTCTTTTTTTTTTTTTTTCTTAAGATACATTTTAACAGACTTTTCCCTGAGAAGACAGAGCCAAACTTCTCTGAAAGGGGCCCAGTCAAGCCTTGAGTTGGGGCAGTACAAATGCATTCTCCATCATACACACTGTTGCACTTGGTCCCGTGAATCCTATTTGTGTTGTACTTAATACACCAGTCTGAATTTAAACTAAGACAATGAACAAAAAGTTTTGCTTTTATTTCTTCACTTTTAAAAAGCTTCTCAAGCGGGGAAGGGATAAGGGTGAGCAATTGGGGGGGGCTCTTAGGGGTAAATCTAATTTTCAGAATTTATATATATATTATATTATTTCATTACAAGCTTGTTTGATTGTTCAACAAATAAATTTCTGAATAAAAAATTAATTAAAATGTATTTTAAAACAGTAAAAAATAAATAAATAAAAGACATTTTTCATTTGTCTTCAAAAAAAAATAAAAAGCTTCTCAAAAAAATAAATTAAGGGGGCTGGAGCGGTAGCTCAGTGGTTTTGGTGCTTGTCTGGCAAGCACGAGGACCTGGGTTCAAACCCCAGCACCACATATACAACTAAGTGTTAGAGCAACTAAGGCCATGTGAAAAACTAAATAAAGTTGTGTTTCTCCCTTTCTCTGTCTCTCTCACTGTCCCTCTCTCTTTAAAAAAAACAAATTAATTAATTAATTAAGGGACTAGAGTGGTGGCTCAGCCCTTACAGCGCTTGCCTGGCATGCACAAGGATCTGGGTTCGAACCCCAGCACCACATACAACGAAGTTTCAGAGCAACAAAAGCCACATGAAAAAACTAAATAAAATTGATTCTCTCTCTCTCTCCTGCTCTTTTTATTTAAAAAAATTAAAATAAAATAAATAAAGAAAAATAAATTTAAAAATACCTAAACCGCTGCTAGATTCTGACAGCCTTTTGGGAAGCAAAGATAAAGCGTGAAAGTAACTGGCATATTCCACAATGGTGAGACAAAATGAGCTTTAATCTTATTGACACTTGGAGTTACATGTCTACTATTGATGAAATTAGGATTTGAGCATGTGGATATTTGTTGGATTTTGCTACCTAGCTTTATCCCCATTCTTCTGGAAGCAGGATCCCGTCTTTTGCATTAGGACCACTATCCTCCAACATCAGATAGTCCTGAGATACTGTTAGTCAAGTGACCCTACCTCTCTCAACGGAAAGTGGGCAAATGACCCAAGCTAAACCAGTCAGAATTCTTTTCCTATGATTCAAGGTAGAAGCACTGACCCTCTAGCTACCCAGATGCCAGAGCTGTCTTGACTTATGTCCTTTCCAAAGACTCCTGTTCAGCTTTTCCTTTCAAATTCTGTGATGTCCCCTCAACAATTTACTCTTACTAAATCTGTCACTCCTCTCCAACAGCCTACCTCCTCAGCTCCATCACTCCCAGCCTAGAGTCATGGAACAAAAGGTGAATGTGGCACAAAAGGTTCAAGCCACTGAGTGGCTATTTTTTTTTTTAAACAAAAGGGAGAGAGTAAGAGAATCCATTTTTTTTTTCATCTGGACTTTGTTTCTCTGACACTTGGCTGTATATGTGGTGCTGGGGTTTGAACTCATCCTCACACATGTTAGGCCTGAGCCACTGCTCCAGTCCTAGCTGTACGGTTTTTTGCTCATTACTTAAAACAGGAAGGACACCTTACAGGGCTGGTGTGTGAACTCAGTGAGACAAAATATATCCTCCAGGAGATCAGGAAGTGTGATTATCTTCTGCTGCACCCATAGTGCCTTCTGCAGAACACAGAGAAGGGTATCAATAAATAAGTGTTAGTTCTCTTTCTCTTCAAAATTTGTCTTAGGAACTGGAGCAGTGGCTCAGCTGTTGGAGCACTTGCCAGGCATGCATGAGGACCTGAGTTCAAACCCCAGCACCACATACACAACTAAGCATCAAAGAAACAAAGGCCAGATGAAAAATAAACAAAATTGATTCTCTCTTTCACGCTCTCCCACTCTTTAAAAAAACAATTGTCTTAGTCTTGCTTTTTCCTTCTTTTTTTGAATCTTTACCTTGTCTCACTACTTTATTTTGGAACCCAGTCAACATAACTATTCCACATGATAGCTGATATCCTAAAATCAGAAAAGCCACTCTTCTTAGGTGGAGAACAGGAAGCTCTGTATTTGTAGGATTGGAAGGAGGATATGCTTTCTTCCTTTTGTCCTCAGGGTACATGTCCCCAGTTGATAGCTCCTAGGATGGGCATCTCCACAGTATGCAGAGACAGCACTGTTGAACACCTACCTAGACGTTTCCCAGAGAGCCCAATTTGGAAAGAACTTAGGGCAAGATGAGAGCATGAAGGTAAGGGGGGAATTTGCATATATGCATGTAGATAGATGTAGAAGGATAGATGGGGGAGTGTTTAACCCAGAGGTGCTTTACCACTGAGCTGCCTCCCCAGCTCCCTTCTTCCTCTTCCTCTTCCTCTTCCTCTTCCTCTTCCTCTTCCTCTTCTTCTTCTTCTTCTTCTTCTTCTTTAACCAAATTACTTAGGGCCTCACTAAACTCACTAAAATGCTGAGGCTGGCCTTGAACCTATCATCCTTCTGTCTCAGCCTCCCAAGCCACTGGTGTTACAGGCATGTGCCACCTTGCCAGATAAGAAATGATAATAATTTAAAAGGCAGAAAACCCTGAACAGCACTGGGGATTATTATACCCCACACAACACCTCCAAGTCCCTCCTATGTGACACTAAGGAAATCGGTGCCACAAATCCCAGGGATTAGCAGAGGGAAGGGTGATATTGACACAGTTCAGTCCCTACAGAGTGACTTTAGCTGTTCCTAGTCTATGAGACCAGTGTTTTCATCCTCAGCAAAAAGAAATGGGCGAGAAGTTTGAGGGGTGGTGATGTTGCCCACAAGTTACCAGTTTCAGCTTTGGGGTCACGAATCCATATATGTCACAGGACAGAGGGCTGGGGCCTGAAGGGAAAGTTCCTAACCCCACAGATGGCTCAGGGTTTGAAGGAACCAAACCAGCTCCATCTCATGGTCCATGCTGACCCCTGGAGGTCCGTATGGGTATTGCAGCTCTCTTCCGTGTGGACTCCATGTCCTCTGTTTTGGATCAACTTGTCCTTACCATTGGGTCACAGAGTTCCTATGAATCCCCGAGAATTAAATGTCCCTGAAAACTGCATGCTCCACTATCACTTGACTATCCACCGGGTTCCAAAATCATGAATTTCGGGGCTGGAGCGGTGGCTCAGCGGTTACGGCGCTTGCCTGGCATGTGCGAGGACGTGGATTTGAACCCCAGCACCACATACACTAGGTGTCAGAGAAACGAAAGCCACATGAAAAAAAAACTAAATAAAAATTGATTCTCTGTCTCTCGACACAGTTTTTCCTGTGGCTTTTGTTGCTCCGACACTTTGTTGTGGTGCTGGAGCTGGAACCCACGTCCTCGCACATGCCAGGCAAGTGCTATAACCGCTGAGCCACCGCTCCAACTCATCTTCCTCTTTCTCTAAAAACAAACAAACAAACAAAAAACTCACTAATTTCCTAAGTTGTCCTGAGGCCCTCTGTCCACACTCCTGCATTGCCCCTCAGGTTTGCAAAAAACCCACACTTAGGGTTGTTTGACTATTTGGGGCAGGGGATGGGCAGGGAAAGGAAAGATCTAACTGTGAAGAACCACCTTGTGGGACTGTCTGAACAGCCCTCCCCTTAACAGCTCATTAGTTTAGTCTCTTTTCTTTTTGGTATTGTTGGGAACCCAGGGCCTTGTGCATACTAAGCAAGCTCTCAACTGAGCCACACCTTTCCAATCCCATTAGTTGAGTTTGGATTAAGTCACCTATCTTGGTAGTCTTCTCCAGGCGCTATCCAGGGACCCTTTCTTTGGTAGCCCACTTTCTTTGTCAAAGCAGCCTAAGCTTCTCCTGTTCCAAATCCCAAATCCTTGGCTTTTCTCCTGTCCTCTCCACGCTGAGGATGGAGTCAGGTCAAACACCAGAACATCTGGATTCCCCAAGATTCCCCAAGATTGTGTCTGAGGTGGACAAGGCAGGGCAAGCAAGGAGCAGAGAATTGGTGGAACCAGCGTCTGGGGAGAGCACATCACCCGACAGGCGTCGGCGAACCTGCTGGCGACCAGAGTCAAACTGGGTAAACCTGGAGCTACGCCCGCCCGAGAAGAGGCAAAGCGGAGGCCCAGGGAGAGGTCAGCTAAGGACACAATTCTGGTCCCGCCCCCGGGGCGTCCGAACCAATCAGGAATCGCCCTCAGCCTCTTCCTCCACCAACCCTCAGTCGTCCGCGCTTCGACCAAGGCCCAGAGACTCTCAGAGGCAAGGCAGAAGCCCTGAGGTACAGTTTCCAAAACCAATCAGAGGCTGCTCTCAGATACAGGGTGGAATCCTAAAAAGGCGGTGCGGCGAAGCTGACTCCAGTCCGTCCCTGCCACGCCCCTCCCCGCAGCTATACGGAGAACTCTGCCACTGCTCAGCCTGGCCGGTGGCCACTCCCGAAGACACCCCGGCTCTTTGGAGAGCTATGCCTGCATCGCGAAGGCCTAAGCCTTCCTTCCTCTACTCACCCGCCCGCCAGGGACCTGAAGAAGGAATGATTCCGGGCGGAGAGAACAGAGAAAACATTCAAAAATTACCATTTTTTTCTGCATAGCATATGCTTCCTTAGGGCTTAAAGGCACCCATGTGTCTCTCCACTCTTACAATCTGAGTTCAAATAAGGTGTAAGTGGGAACAGCAGAAGGCTCCAAGTCAAACATAGAAATGTAGGATATAGGTAATTTCAAAACTGGTCCATTCCGGGCCCAACGTCATGGGTGTGGGTGTGGCTGTGCATGTGGGTGCTGGTGCCACAATCCTCCAGCAAGGGGTTGACAGCCACAAGCAGAGAAGCTAAGGGGCTGAATGACGGTGAGTGCCAATCCCAGAGTCATCCTGGAATTTTCCCAAGGTAGCCCTCAGAACTACTTCAGGACAGTACCAGAAACTGCAAGTCTATGCTCCCAACTGTTGAGACATCTACCATTTTAACCAGAGACCGCCTTCTTCCAACAGATTGGTTACTTACGAAATATGCAGCCCCCTCTTCAGACTGAAGTGCTATTGGTTAGAGGTTACAGTTCCCGCCCCTTCTTTCTGGATACCCACCACAAAGGATGTGAACCCTGGAAGAAGTCTGGGAGGGAAAGTGACTTTGGAGAAAAAAACCCAGCCACTTGAAGGCTCCAGGAGGAAGAAGAAAGGAAATGAGGGGAAAGTGTTGTGTCATATTAAATATTTATTGTTTTTTGCAGACTGACCTGGGAATAATTCTCAAGCAAGGACAAGGGGCTAATTTAGCGTTCAAGCTGCTGGGACATTAGGCCAAAAAGTTACAGAAATCACTTTGAGTCAAACAAAAGTCAGTGACTAGGAGGCGGTCTCCTTTTGCCACCGATTCCAAGAGTTGAGGCTTCATGTCATAGGTTACCAGGTAAGTGAACCAGAGATTGAGGCATGAAGCTTTAACCAGGGAAAGAAAAGAACCTTGGGTGTGTGAGAGAAGGGTGACAAAACTGGAGAAATGATAAAGATCATTATAGAAGCCCAAGGGGAAGTGACCTTGGGGAAACCTGAAAACACTGAGAGATTCAAAGGGATGATCCTGTTGAGACAGAGTCCTGGCTATGGAGGTTGGATGAGGCATGGACAAAACTAGAAGGGGGTTCCTAGGTAATGAAGGGTATGTAATGGGGTGCAGAAATCCATGGAGAGAACTGTCAGATCTCGGTGTGGATGTTGGCATATCAGAAATTGGGCTTGTGCTTCTTGAGTTCCACCATAAGGTGGTGAATGTTGATAAGCTCAGCCCTGGCAGGAAGGGCCCGGAGCTGGGGCTGGGACAGCACCCGGTGGAAGCGATGATAGAGCTGGATCAGCTGGGTCAAGGCTCCCTGTTCAAAAAAAAGTCACAGAGAAATCAAACTGTGAGGTGTTGCTAATGGTAATGATAGGAATTAGGTTAGGATTCCTCCAAAACTTAGGCAAAGCTGGTAGTTGAAAATCAAGGATTACTTAGATGATACTGAGCCCAGGGAAAAGAGAGGGGAAATAATCAGTAACAGGACATGGGAGCAGGGACAGGGAGCTGCAAGTCACCTGAATGATACTGGTTCCATTTCTGAAATTGGTGAAACTGCGCATTACATCCTGACTCAGAGACTCCACCGATGATTTCCAGGAACTACCAAAGCCACGAATCAGCTGAGTTACCCGAGCTGATGGCAGGAAGAGTGTCAGAAAGAGACAAAGCCAGGTGAACTTCCACCCCACGAAATCCTCCCCAAGGCACAGCTGTCCTCTTCATCACACTCCCAACCAGGCTTCTCCTTTCTGTCCCCTCACAATGTAGCCTCATCCTATCATTTTTCCTTTATACTTACCTTACCACCATCTGCACCATTACTACCATCTGCACCATTCTCATACCTTCTTCACCTCGAAGTCTCTCAGCCTGTCCACGTTCAATCAAAGCCTCAGCCTCCTTTACAAATGCCACCAGACCCCCAAAAGGGGGCGACAGCAACTCCTCGATGAATTCCTGGACAGACATGCAAGCATACACACAGGGTCCAGGGTTCTGTTGTCAGTAGATTTTCCCAGTTCCAGCATCACAACTGACTAAGTGCTTAGACATTCATAGCAGAAAAACTAAACTCTAGAAAGGTCACATATTTTCAGATACTCATGTTCTCACAAGAGTAAAGGAAATCTCCAAGAATCCTCCTCAAAAAAAAAAAAAAAGCCCTAAACTAAATTAAACTTGAGCTGGGAGTAGAGCAACAAGGAATTACAGTCAAGTCAAGGCTGAAGTACAAGGGGGTAGGTACCTGGGAGAGGCAGGACCAGTACTAGAAGGCAAATGGCCACAACTACATTAATATTTGGAAACTCAGCCTGACAGCAACCTCAAGTGGGGAAGCTGAGGCTGAATGTCTTGTGAGAGCCTCAAAGAGGCACCAATGTAAACCCAGATGGATGCATCTTTAAGCTTCTGCAAAAGCAAAGGCAAACCCTTTCCAGAGGAAAACATCCTCATCCCTAACGCAGACCCATACAACTCCCCCTGATTAAGGTCAAGCAATGAAGATCACACACATAGGAGGAGGCAAGCTCCCATAATCAGCAAACACAATAACAAAGGAATTAGACCACCAAAGACAACTGGGTTAGCAGTATCAGATACGTAGCAGTTGAATCTTCTCCCCTCCCACACCTTTTTTTGGTACTACTGACTACTGATTGAACCTGGGACACTTTACCACTGATCCACACCCCCAATTCTTTTTTTTTCTTTTCTTTTCTTTTTTTTTTTTTTTTTTAGGAGAGAGAGTGGCAGTGAGAGAGAGAAGAGAGAATCAATTTTATTTAGCTTTTCATGATGCTTTTGTTGCTTTGACACTTTGTTGTGTATGTGGTGCTGGGGTTGGAACCTGCGTCCTCACAAATGCCAGGCAAATGCTGGAACCTCTAAGCCATCAATACAGCCCCAACCCCCAATTCTTTATGAGACAGGGTCTCGCTAAGTTACTTAGGGTAAACTGCTAAATTGCTGAAGCTGATCTTGAACTTGTGATCTTTCTGTCTCATCCTCCATAGTCACTGAAATTACAGGCCTGCACTACCATGTCTGGCTTAGTTGAATGAAATATTTAAAGTTAAGGATGCAGACATAAAGAAAACAAAAACTTTAGGAATGGCAGCTGGAGCACTGGTTCACCAGTTAAAGCACTTGCCTGGCATGTGCAAGGACCAGGGTTTGAACCCCAGCACCACATACACAACTAAGTTTTGGAGAAGCAAAAACCGGATGAAAACCTAAAAAACAAACAAACAAAAACCAGATGAAAACCTAAAAAACAAACAAACAAACAAAACTTTAGGAATAGATGGACTTGAAAAAATGGAATATTTTAGAAATAAAGAACCAATTTAAGGTTCAGCGGCAGAGTGCTTGCCTGGCATATATGAGGACCCAGGTTTGAATTGGGGTTCCAACTCCAGCACCATGTACACAACTATGTGGCAGAAAAAAAAAGATGACAAAATTAAATAACAACTAATTCTCTCTCTCTTTAAAAATAAAAATAAAAAAAGAAAGGAACCAATTTTTTTAAATCCACAGGTTAGCGGATGGAGCGGTAGCTCTGCAGTTATGGCACTTGCCTGGCATGTATGAGGCTGCAGGTTCAAACCTCAGCACCACGTATACAATGAAGTGTCAGAGCAACAAAAGCCACATGAAAAACTAAATAAAACTGATTCTCTCTTTCTCTCTCTCTCTCACTGTCCCTATCTCTCTCTTTAAAAAAATAAATAAATAAAATCAACAGGTTAAATAGCAGACTAGAATAACTGAAGAATGTTACAATGACCTGGAATTCATAATTGAAGAAATGACTTAATGCAACACAGACAAGGAGAGGGACATTTTTTAGACAGTAAGACATAGAGAAATCTAACTAATGGATCTAGGCAATGATAACTGATGGCTACTGGCATCATACAGAGCCAAGAAGACATCATGGGCTCCCTGATGGAAGTACATACTGGTACCACTTCAATATTCTTATTAAAAATCTAACTGAAATCTGATCAAGCCTCTCCATCTAACTACCCATTTGTGGGAAATATACCAGATAGAGGAAGTTTAGCCATGCAGTAAAATTCAACCAGCAAAATCTGGACTATACATCAGTCTACCTGAAAAATGACTCAATGACTCAGTTTCTTCTACAAGTAAGCTGTGCAGGAATGGAAACAAAGAAATCTATAGATTAAACAAAGACTTACCTGTAGAACCTTACACTGACCCTGATTTGAACCATAAAAGTCATCTATGAAACAACTGGAGAAATTTTAGTACTTATTTATTTTTGTTACCAGGGATAAAACCTAGGGGCACTTAATCACCAAGTCACAGCCCCAGCCCATTTTTTTAATTTTTTATTTTGAGACAGGGTCTCAAAATAAGTTGTTTAGAGCCTCACTAAATTGCTGAGGCTGGCTTTGAACTTGCAATCCTCCTGCCTCAGCCTCCCATGCTGCTGGATTAAGTGTGGGCCACCCTGCCCAGTTTATTTTTGAGGTACCAGGGATTGAACCCAGGGTGTTGTGCATAAAGTACTTTACCACTGAGTTACACTCCCAGACATTTTTCTATTTCATTTTGAGACAGGGTCTTTCTAAGTTGGCTTCTTCAAACTTGCTATTCTCCTGCCTCAGCCTCCAGAGTAGTTGGAATTACAGGTATGCACCACCACACCTGGGTTATAGAGATAATTTTTTAAATGTGATAATATAATACATCCATAATGTGGACATATTCTGATACTAATAAAGTGATTATATATAAAATTAATTCAAAATAAGTGGGGGCTACAGGAGAAGGATAAGCAAAGGGTATTTGTACAAATAAAACTGTTAGTGAGTTGTTATTGGTTGAAGATCAATTACAGTACTCGTGGGTTCATTATGCTTTTCAATTAACATGTACATTTGAAATTTTCCACAATAAAAAGTTAAATTAGGGGCTGGAGTGGTGGCTCAGTGGTATCACACTTGCTTGGCATGCATGAGGACCCAGGTTCAAACCTCAGCACCACATATGCAACTAAGTGTCGGAATAACTTAGTCCAGATGAAAAAATAAATAAAATTGATCCTCTCTTCCCCTCCCCCTCTCTTAAAAAAAAAGTTGAATTTAAAAAAAGGGGGGAATTAGAACAGGAGAGATAAAAACAAAAACAAAATTTAAAAACCTAAAAAAAAAAAAACAACTAGTCATGGTGACATACAGGAATAGTCCCAACTACTGGGGAGGTTGAAGCAGGAGGATTTCTTGAACTTAGAAGTTCAAGGTCAGCCTGGGCAACAGGACTGGCTGGAGTGGTAGCTCCATAGTTAATGGTGCTTGCCTTGCATGAGCTAGGACACGGGTTCTAACCACCAGCACCACATACACAATGATGTGTCAGAGCAACGAAAGCCACATGAAAAACTAAATAAAATTGATTCTCTCTTCCTCTCTCAAAACTAATAGTGTGTGTGTGTATGTGTAAATAAACACAATTAAAAAAAAAAGAAAGGGGGAGGCAGCAGAGTGCAGAGTGGGGCACACCTGTAATCTCAGAGAGGCTGAAGCATGAGGATCCCAAGTGCAAAGCCAACCTCAACAATTTAGTGAGACTCTGTCTCAGAATAAAAAATCAGGACTGGGGTTGTAGCTCAGTGATAAGAGCGCTTGCCTGGCATGCACGAGACGCTGGATCACTCTCCAAGGTTCAATCCTAGCACCACCAAAATAAATAAAATGAAAAATGAAAAGGGTTTGGGATATAGCTTGGTGGTAGAGTGTCCCTGGGTTCAATCACCAGTATAAATACATAAACAAACAAACAAGGGTGGGTGGTAGGGTGGGTGTAACTCAGTGGTAAGCATCTGTGGCCCTAGGTTTGATCCTCAGCATCAGAAACAAAACAATAACAATAACAAAGAAAAATCCCAGGTAGCAAGATTTTTTTTTTCAGGGCTAGGGACCGAACTCAGGGCCTTGCACGTGCTAGGCAAGGGCTCTGCCACTAAGCTAAATCTCCAACCCCTTGTAGCAAGATTTAAAAATAAATTACTTGTATCTTTTCCACTCTTCCCTCAAAATATCCATTTATAGCTACCAAGGGTTGCCAGGTAACTAACGTGAGACCTGAGAAGTCATGTTTCAATAAAGAATCTTTCTATAATCAAGCCATCTTTGTGATGTGATTTTGGATAGAGATTAAATAATCAAATTCAACCTAAATGCAATAACTCTCTCTTTCTCTCTCTCAACATTATAACAGCAAGGGGCATAGGAAGTAGGCTGCAAAGAAAAAATGAGCTAACAGTGATGATCTGCGCTGTCCAACACTGTAGCCACAAGTCCAAAAGTCACAAGTCACCACTGATTATTTGAAGCATGACTAATCTGAACTAAAACAAGGAGTAAGCATAAAATACATACCAGATTTTGGATTGGGAAAAAAGTTAAACATATCAGTACTAATTTCTTTTTTCTTTTTTTTTTTTTTAGCTGATTAGAGGTTGAAATGGTATTATTTTACATAGAGTGTTAAAAATAAAATGTTACCAAATTCACTTCACCTCTTTCTTCCTTTTTATATTTTTAATTTAATTTTATTTTTTTAAAGAGAGAAGGACAGTGAGAGAGAGAATCAATTTTTATTGAGCTTTTCATATGGCCTTCATTGCTCTGACACTTAGTAGTCCTGGAGTTTGAACCCGTGCACTTGCGGGCAAGTGCCGTAAGTGCCGAGCCACCACTCCAGGCCTTTAATTTTAATTTTTTGCCATGCTGGGGATCAAACCCAGAGCTTTGTGCATGCTAGCAGGTACTTTACCACTATGCCATATTCCCAGTTCCTAGCCTTTTTTAATATGGCAACTAGAAAATTTAAAGTTACTTGAGGAGGCTGACAATTGTGGCAGGCATTGTATTTTTACTGGACAGTATGTTCTATTTGTCTGGACTTAGATAAACTTTAAGATTTCCATTTAGCAAAAGAGAATATTTTGGTAGCAGAGTGTCTAGAGGGAATCCGTGCACTAGGCTTAGGCAAATGATCTTTCCTACAACAGAAGACAACCAAAAAAGTCAGGGAGCATAGATGGCAGCTGGCTCCTGCACCCAGTGCTACAGTTTGGATCCAGTATGTCCCCAAAAGATCCCATGCTTTAAAGGCTTGGTCTCCAGCATGGCACTATTGGGAGGTGGTGAATGTTTAAGAGCTGGGGCCTGATGGGAGGACTTTAGGTCACTGAGAGCATGCCCTGAAAGGGGACTGTGGAACTCTGGGTCCCTTCTACCTACCTCTTTTCTTGCTTCCGGGCCATAAGGTGGAGCCGTGTACTCCTGCCATGATGTGCTGCCTCACCACAGGCCCCAAAGCAATAGGGCAATCAATCATAGACTAGAACCTCCAAAATTGTAAGCCAAAAGAAACACCTCTCTGTCTCTGTCCCTCCTCCCCTCTTTTCTTTGGTACTAGAGATTTAACTCAGGGGTGATTTAACAATGAATGTGAGAGTAAACCAACAAAGAGAAATAAAGACATTTATATAAGAACAAAAACCGGGTTTACTATGAACAAATTTCCAATAAAAGAACTTCTGAAAGATTTACTTCAGGAAGAAGAAAAATTAACACCCACAGGATAATCTGAGTTTTAGGAAGAAATAACACTGGGCATGGTGGCATACAACAGTAGAAAGCCATGTGAAATAACTCAATAAAAAGTGATTCTATCTCCTGTCTCTCTCACTGTCCCTCTCTCTTTAAAAAAATAAATAAAATAAAATAAAAGGTAAAGGTTATCTAATTGATTTTTTTTAAATCCCAGCTATATGTTAGATACAAACACGTGAAAATACAGACTAAAAGTAAAAGAAGGGAAACAAATTAATAGGCAATTAACCAAAATAAGGCTTCAAGACAAAAAAAAAGTACTAAGGCTACAAAGGATCTTATAATAAGAAGGGCTTTAAGTTGCAAAAAAACCCTAACAATTCTAATTTTTTTTAAACTAATTTTTTTTAATACTGGGGATTGAACCCAGGAGTGCTTTACCACTGAGCTACATTCCCAATACTTTCTATTTTATTTTGAGACACAGGCTAAGTTGCAGAGACTGGAGTCACTGAACTTGTGATTCTCCTGCCTCAGCCTCCCAGGTCACTGGCATTATAGGTATGAGCAACCTTGCCTGGCTCTAACAATTCTACACGTTTAAAAATTTCCATAAGATAAGCTAAAACTTATTTGATAGAAATAGCAATATTTGATAGAAATATAGAGACAAAGAGACAAATCTATACATTTTGCTTCCCTCAACTATTTATAAGTATACAAAAAAGTAATCAAGCCAGGTGTGGTGCTACATGCTCGTAATTCTAGCTACTTGAGTGGTTGAACAAGGTGAGTATAGGTAATTTAGCAAGACCATGTCCTCAAAATAAAAAAGGGTTGGGCATGTGTTTCAGTAGTATATCAGTAGAGCATTTGCCTAGCATGTATTAACTCCTGGGTTCAATCCCAAGTACTGAAAAAAATGAATCCTTTAATTCTGTATTATGGCATTCAAAAACAGAACTAATTATCAGTTTGGCATACATATAACTATTTTTTTACTTTACTTTTCAATTTTGTTTTATAGCTACATATTTAAAGCAAGAGCATGAGGGGAACACCCAAACGTTAGAGGGAAGCAAGAGCATGACAAACACAACATTCAGGTCAGCAGATATCTCTGCATGAGAAACAGGGGTGGGGTGAAGAGGAGTTCATAATTTGATGTTGGCTTTTGCCAAAGTGTTAGTTATTGGATTGTGTGGTGAGTCTACAGTTACACATGTTGCTACATTAATTAAATGAAATAGACCAAGTCAGGCATTGTTCCATGCACCTGTAATTCCTGTGACTCAGGAGGCTGAGGCAGTAGGAAGGAAAGTTAGAGGCCAGCCTGGACACTTAGCAAGACCCTGTCTCAAAAATAAAAATTTATAAGAGCTGGGGATGTGTCTCAGTGGTAAACTGACCATGGGTTCAATTCCCAGTACTACAAAGTAAACAAACCAACAAACCAATAACATGCTGTGAACACAGAGTTTTAACTCAAATTCTATGTACGTGAGATTCACAATGCCACATACTCCGCAACACACACTAAACTGAATAGAGCATACAAAAACGTCCCTTCCCTTTCCCCATTCCTCTACCTGTGTCCGAGCGTTGAGCAGCTGCTGGAAACTCTCAACCTCTTTGCTGTCATCTGCAGCCCTCTCCTAAGGGAAGAAAAAGTGAAAAGCCCAGTTTGGGAGAGTAGTCCTTTACACCAGAATCCCTACAGGAAAACACGGAACAAGACAGACAGACATCACCGCTGCCCTTCCACAGTGAAGACAGCCTTAGGTGAACCCAAAATTTTTGGGTGGGGAGACAGAGGTGCAAAGAGCATCTGTTACCATTAGCACACCCAGCATCATGTCATAGTTGTTGATCAGGAACACAAGCTGCTCCTTCCTTGAAGAGAACTCAGCTGCCACTCGGAGAACAAAATTCTCCACCTCTACCTGAAAGAGTTGAAAGGAGGAAATGATGCAAGACAAGGTCATCTGCCCCTCTTCATGCTCAAGCACAGCAATGGCTGTGCTGCTGGGAAGTCACTCCTGCCCTATAGAAGTCACCTGGAGCTGTCCCAGCAGCTGCATGGTCCGTTCATTGGGAATAGTCTGGTTGATACTGACAAGAGCTGAGGAGAATTCTGCATATCGGCGTGTGATCTTAAGAGAATGGTGGGACGAAGAATCACACCAGCCCTTGGACCAACCAACACAATCTCCCCATTCCTTTCACCAACCAAACTCCTGTGACTCCCACCTCCAATCCCTCCTACCAACAGTGACTTTGACCACACTCCTAGACCGCCCCCTTCCAGTGTGGTCCATAACACATGTGAGACAGTGGCAACCCCACAGTATAGCTTAGAGCCATGTCCTCAAGACCCCCTTTGTTACCCTTGCCCTCCCTCACATAGTGAGGCCGAGTATCCAGCCCCCCAAGGCGCTGGGGGTCAGTGCTTCGGACACTCTGGACATTCATCTCCAGTATCAGCTCAAACCGTGGCCATAGTAAGGCAAGTACTTGTTCCCAGTACCTGTGGGCTTAAAACAAAACCACAGGTCAGCTGGCAAGAAATGTTGGGGGGGTGTGGGAATGGCGCATCCTTCAGGTTAACGGAGAACGGATGTTGGGGTGGGAGTGTGTACGAAAGGTGGTCAAAGAACAGCAGTACTGCCTCTGAAGCAGACAAATGGGAACAGGGGCAACGATATCAGGTCAGGAGGAGCCCAAAGTTCAGGGTGGAGTTGCACAAGACCAAGAGTTCAAGGGCTGCAGGGCCCCAAGGACCAGAACTTGATGACCTGTCCAGGGCAGGAACATCCCTCTTTGCTGCAATGTTGCGGAAACGAAGAACAATGTGGATACAGAGGAAAACAGCAATGGCATCATAGCAGTCAGCCAGATAGGACTCCAGGTGCTTCTGTTAGGAACAGACGGAGGATTAATAGAGAATGCTGGTCAGTTTGTTGTTCCCAGCAGCTATGAACAAATATGGGCAAGGAAAGACCTAAGTGGGACATGCCTCCACCTTGGGTGGCCACTTGCTCACCAGGATGTCAATCACTACCCTATCACAGAAGAGCTCAGGGCTCAGATTAGGTTATCAGAGCACTAACATTTACAGGTGCCTCAGTTTTGGGGTACAAATTTCCTGGCTATGAATCACAAGTAGAGGCAGTCTCAGAAGTCCAAACTCTAAGAATTTCATGGGGAGTCGCATTTGGGGGAATAAGGAGATCCTGGTTTCAGGGCCAGAGTTGTGACCCCACTAGGTGCCGGTGAGGACTGAGGACACAGGGGTTCAAGAAGACAAGAATAGGAATATTACCAGCGTCATGCTGAGTGTACGACCCATGACGGCATGAAACAGGTCATGTGCAGCTGGGCCAGACACAACAAAAAATTCACAGATGAAAAGATATTCACGGCAGGAATTGTCTAGGAGAGCGTAGTGCTGGCTGCGGAAGAGGGCCTCAAATGGATACTAGGAGGGGAGAGCAAAGGAGACAGACAGAGGAATGGATCCAACACTGACTCCCCACAAACACGGCTGGAAACTCAGCAAACCTGCTGAGCCCAGGTAATAAGCTCAGCAGACCCTTCCCATTCAACCTCAGTCCACCCAGGGAAAGAACACCCCAAACAGGCACTGAAAGGTGAGAGACATGGGCACAAGTGGAGGTGTCGGCTCTTCTGCTGTTGTTACTCCTGTATCCACCTTGACAACTGCCCATGACAGCTGCTCCCTCTATATGCCCTGAAGTCCATGATTCCCATCCCTTTTCACATCACAGCAAACCAGAGAGAGGAAAAAGGGCATTCCCATGTCTAAGGGGATTAATACAGGGGCCACAGGTTGAAGTTTTGTCATAGGTCTGGCCTTCCCTCCCCAGGATCTACAGTCCCCTTCATTACTGAAGCTTGTTCCTCCTCATACCCTCTGCTCTCCCCGCTGGGCTGTGTGGGGCACCAGGATGGGAGCCTCAAGTTCAGTGGGAGAGATGACAGAGCCACGAGTGCCCAGGGTGAAGATGGTATTCCTACTCCGGAGGGATGGCTTTGAGAAGAATCGTGAAAAAGGTCAGAGTCAGGGAAAACAATGAGACTACAACTGTGTCCAAAGACCCAGGATTTCTGGGGATGCCAGGCAGGCAGACAGCCCAGACATCCCTCTATCTAGGACTGGGGCCCCATTTCACAGACCTCTGTGAAAGGGCTTCAGGAAACCTTTACGCCTTCTAGAATCAATATGCAAAACTACATGTCAAAATGATGTTGTGCAGGGCTGGAGCAGTGGCTCAGTGGTTAGGGTGCTTGCCTGGCATGTGCAAGTATGAGTGTCTGAACCCCAGCACCACGTACACAACAAAATGTTGGAGCAACAAAAGCCACATGAAAAACTAAATTTAAAAATTTTTTTTTGTTTCTCTCTGTCTCTCTTCTCTCTCACACTGTCCCTCAATCTTTAACAAAAAAAAAAAAGATGTGTGCAGCTTTCTGGAAGGGAGGCCATAGCTTTCATCACATTCTCCAAGGTTTTGCTGTACAATGAAAAGGTAAGAAGCAATGCAAGGGTTCCCAGCTTCAAGGATATCTTTTTTTGCTGTATCTTCTACGCCCATTAGATCATCTTTCTCAGCGACTTCCTCATACTAGAGAGAAAAAACAAAAGAACTGGTAACCATCTCTTCCATTAGTGTAAGAAAAAAAATCCCCAACCCTCCTTGCCCAGGGCCATTCCTGCCTTCCAGTCCATGTGCCAGGACTGCCTCTTCTTTGGTCTCACCTGCACCTTCATGAGCCGCCCCAGGTAAGAGCGGTAATAAGACAGGTAGATCTTGCTCAGTGTTTCCACATATTCATCCCTGATTTCCTTTGCTGTTGCTCGTTCATTACCCAGTAGGAACTGATAAAAGAACCTGGAAAGACCACAGACAAGTCAGTCTTCCTATCTTCCTCAAAACAAGATGCCTGCACTGAGCTGCTCAAAAGCTCAGAGGCCATCCTGTGCCCTTCTTTGGGGTGGTCACCTGTACTTTAGTAGGGCCGTCTGGGGGATCTGATAGTTGGTCATCGGTTTCCTGAAGGAATAAATCTTCTGGAGGATGAACTCTCTGATCTTCGTCACTGCCTAGATATGAGGAATCAAACACAGAGCATGAAGTTGCAACCCTTTTACTGTACAGGAAGAACTAAGGAAATCAAAAATACTAAACATAGGACAAAGGGTGGAGGATACTTCTTTGGTATTTTATACTATTTCCAGGGAAACCAGAGAAACAAAGATGAGATCTGCTGGGAAGAGGCAGGTTGTCATTCCCAGGGGGAGGCCAGTTCTAGTAGTCTAAAGTATCCTCCCCTGCCCCCTACCTTGACGCGGAGCCGATCAAGCACGCCCCTGACATCCGCACAGGCTGCAGTGCCTCTAGCCTCCTGCTCTCTGACTGCAGCTGCCTTGGCATCCAGCTCCTGCAGCTGCTCCAGAAACCTGGGCTCTGTCACCGGAGCCTCTAGAATTGCCCTGGGTAGCAAGGAGAGATGGGATGGATTAGAAAGAAGATCCAGATGTCTCTAAACTCGACCTAAAACACATCCCTTACGTCTAGACTCTATCCTCTCCACCTTCTTACACTGTCTTGCATAATCAGGATGTACATACAAAGATTTCTATTCATAGACCTCCACTCCATAGACACCTAAGCCTTGGGCCCCCTCCCTCCAAGACCAACCTTGAATCATTCCTAATCTGTGATGTCCAAAGCATGCATTGAGGTTAGAAATGACTCTCAATCTATTTGCTAATTTCTAGAAGGTATGGATGACCTGAATCAGGAGACCCATGTGGTAAACCAGTGACTCACGTGACCAGAGGAGAGGGCACCACCAGACCATCAACAAGCTCCCCAAGTTTCCCCCGGACTGCCTGGCGGTTTCGAAGTCGAATGTTCATGGCTCCTGACTGTTCCTGCAGTATCCGGATCTCAGAGCTGATAGAGCTGAGGTCACTCTGAAAAGCTCCTAACATCTGCTCCATGCGCTGAGATGAGAGTAGAAAATGTTGCTACAGTCCCACAGGTTTGGCAGGAGACAAGCGGACCACCTAAGTCTCCTGGTGAATAACCTCATGTCTACCAGTCCATGAGGGTAGCATATAAAAAGATACCCCAAAGGTCACAGGAAAATAGCCCAAGTTATAGCAGTGAAACCACAAAAGTGTGCTTGAAGTCATCCAAAAAGTGATTCTCACCTGTCCCCAGCTGAGGATAATGATCTAAAAAAATGGCACCAGAGGCCATGATCATGTTCAGACTTAGAGATCACAGGCCATGGGGCTGGAGCGGTGGCTCGGCGGTTATGGCGCTTGCCTGGCATGTGCAAGTACACAGGTTCAAATCCCAGCACCCATGTACACAACTAAGTGTCAGAGCACTGAAGGCTATATGAAAAACTCAATAAAAATTGATTCTCTCCTTCTCTCCTTCTCTCTCTCTGTCCTCTCTTTAAAAAAAAAAAAAAAAAAGGATCACAGGCCATGGTTACTAACCTCTAGGACAGCATCACAGGCTGTAATCTGGTTGTGCAGAGATGCTATGTTCTCACTCTCTTGGATATCTAATCCACAAAAGTCAAGGGCCTCACAGTGAAGGAGATCCTCAGACCTGTAGTACCTCTCCGATTTCTCCCTGAAGTGACAGAAACCTCAGAAAGAAGATGTCAGCCCTAGCTGGGCAGTCTGCACCACACCCACAAAATCCCCAAGTCAATAACAACGTCTTTTCCCTCTGCTGAGGATACAATCCCGAATGGATTTCTGTTCAATCTGTTGTAGCTCCAGCTCAACCTGCTTTGAGTAGTGACGTAGATCCACACCCTGGGAGAACACAAATATAACAGGTCAAGAGAAAAACACAATGAAGGCACACCAGAACAGAATCAGAGAAGGATAGGAGGGTATGACACCAAGGTGATATTATAAGAGCAAGAGATTTCTCCCCCTTTGGGAAAGGGGAGAGGGAAGGGAACACATTAGCACAGTGTAGAGCCTCACCGTTTTGAGAGCTTCCTTTACTAATTCATCCTCCAGATTTGCCTGTATGTGAACTGAAAATAGAAGTTCATCATAAGGTCCAGCTCCATAACTCCCTCTCCCCACAGTGAGCATCAGCACTTCAATCCCTGTATTATTACTTCCAGCCCTATGCCTCTTAGATTACAGGTACCATCCCTTTACATGTGGTTTCACTTTCTGCAGTTTCAGTTTCTTATGCTCAACCAAGGACCAAAATGGAAAATTCCAGAAATAAACAATTCATAAATTTTAAATTGTACACCATTCTGAGTAGCTTAATGAAATCTTATTCTACCCTGCTTTGCTCCATCCCTTTGTCTAGTGTATCCATGCTATATATGCTATCAATCCCACAGTTACTTAGTATCTTTCTCAATCATCAGATCAATTATCTACTTATGGAAGTGCTAGGTACGAATAATACTTATTTTACTTAATAAAAGTTCCAAAATGCAAGAGTAGCGAAGCTCACATTTTATTACAACATAGTTACAGTTATTCTATTTTATCACTAGTTATTGTTAATATTTTACTGTGCCTAATTTATAAATTAAACTTTATTAAACGTATGCATGTATAGGATTTGGTACTGGGGATCATCTACTGGGCAGGTGGGGGTCTTATATTCCCAGAGAATAAGGTGACTACTGTACTCTGATCCCACCCTATATCATTACTTACCATCTACTTCATCTAGGATGAACTCATCAGAGGTGATATCCAACTCCCCAAGTTGCAGTGTCTCCTGAAGCCCAGGACCTCCCCGCTGGAGGACAGGGTAAGGAGGGGGGATACAGGAGAGAGATGGAAAACAAAATATAATTGGATATCCCTAATCATTCAAGTGAAGGGAAAGGTGCTTTTACTGGGGACCCATGGGTACTGAGTCAAAAAACTCTAATTTTCACAACGTACTCCACCTTCTACTTGGAGCTAATGGGTACAAAAAGTCAACCTATAAAGACAGTAAAAGTGTCCAAAATCAGGAAAATTAGAAATTAGAGGATTGTGCAGAATTTTTATTTTACATTAGTAGCTTCAAACTCATGATATCTCAGCTGTTCTATCACCACCCCTCTGGGGAGCCCCAGACTCTCTAGAATTGTCAGGGGACACGTAGTGTTTGCCTGTGTGTCAGGTGCACTCTTGTACATCCTTATTCGTCTACTCCTAGCAACAACCTATATGGTAGGTCCTGCTATTTTCTCCACTTTATGGAGAAGTGGTGGAAAGTGATGACAGAGAAACTGGTTAATTTGCTCAAGGGCACACACAGTGTCTAAGTGGCAGAGGTGGAATCAGAACCCAGGCAGTCTGGCTCCAGAGGCTATGTTCTTAAGCTTTACACTAGACTATTTAACTATTCTACCAAAAAATATGAATGGGAAGTTGAGACTGTGCCCCTGGAACCTGAGTTCCAGCCATCCTGGTCCCCGCTGAGGCTTGGGTCCAACCCCAAGAAGTGATGTGAGGCGCCAAAGAGGTAGCATCACAGGTAAAAGGCAAACTCCAACCGTTGTGCTTAAACCCGACCCAGGCCTTTCTAACGCGAGAACGACCGGACGAGACTACGGAGGACGAATAGCCCCGCTCTCTCACCAGCGGGCCCTCTTCCTCGTCCATATCTAAGGCTCCGGCCCGTAACACCAGCTCCCGGGCAGCTGCCGCCATGGTTGCAGCAGCGGCCATTCCCCGCAGCCTCACTTCCGGCAGCTGATAGTCCCAGTGAGGCCGTTCCCGAAGTAGAACTACAAGTCCCAGAATGTCTTGCAAAGCGCGAACTTGTTCCCGGATATTTGCGTTAAATTGTGAGGCGCCAGTCTTCCCTTTTCAGGTGTAATCACTTCACCCAAATGCAAATGGAAATGCGGAAGTTTCGAACACAATCTCGCACCGGAACACTCTGTGCTTTCACATCCAGTAACTTTACGACTGTAAACAAAGGCCGTACCGGAAGTTATAGTATAATCCCAGATTCTCAGAAATCAACTCCCGATGAAGCCGTTTCCGGAAGTATTTCTATGTAGCCCCGCCTCTTCCGTCTAAAAACTATATAATATCATTACGTAACTTCCTCCCTCTCTTCCACAGGAGGCCTACACGCCGCCGGTTTGCTGCCGCCATGGTAAGACTGGAATCTGCGCCGAGATCCAGCGACATCGGAACAATGGCGGGGACAGTTTGCTGTTCGGACACCAAGAACGCCCTATTTTGGGAGCCTGCAACTTTTTTTGTGGCGCCTTGGATCGCACCTCTGGGAAGGGAAGACCAAAGACTTGAAATTTCCGGGGTCTAGAGCTGGAGGGTCACTCCCCGGGTATATGAAAACTGCCAGAGGCTTGGGGCTTGTGTGGGGGCCTCCGGCCTTTGGCAGGCACAATGTACTTTTGGCCGACGTGCGACCTCCTTCCTGAGGTTGCATATTCCCAGGCTTAAACGAGTCATGTTCCCGCTCGCAGTACTGCAGAGTTAGTTGTGTGAAAACCTGAGGAGAGGGGTGGTTACTCTATGTGACAAGCTTAACGTTTCTGTCGGGGGTCGTTTGACCTTACGGATTGATGGTAGTTAATGATGCCTGATTTCTTCCCCATGCTCTTTCAGTCTCTAGTGATTCCTGAGAAGTTCCAACATATTTTGCGAGTACTCAACACAAATATCGATGGGCGACGGAAAATAGCCTTTGCCATCACTGCCATTAAGGTAAAGTAGGGTAAGGAGCAGAGAATGTAAATGAAACGGGTTATTGATACCTAAGCTGTCAAAGAGGCAAAGTTGAGACATAACTCCTCTCTTGGATCATTTCAGTTTCTGGGTTAAGAAAAAAGGAGTGACTAATCCCCTTACCACGTAGTGTTTCCTTTAAAAGGGCGGTAATAAAAGCTAGAAAGTGGTCTAGAGTCAAAACTATTTCATCTGGAGAGGTGAAATGGGTATGGTTACCTTCTCACATTGGCTAAAATGTTCCTGAACCATCAGTTTGTAAGATCATAATTGCTGTACTGTACATCTTAGTTTGGGGCTTGCTTTTTGTTTTAGAGCTAGGACTTGAACCCAGCGTTGCTTAACCCCTGAGCCACGTCCCCAGCTCTTTATTAGACAGGGTCTCACTAGTTGCTGAGGCTGGCTATGATCTTGGAATCCTCCTCCTTCATCCTCCTGAGTCGCTGGGATTATGGGCATGCACCACCATGCCTGGCTTGTACTGTACTGTACATCTTGAGGGTTGAATATGAAGGTCAGCAGATAAAAAGTGTAAAGTGTTGGGGGGCGGTGAGCAGAACATTTACTCAGTTACCAGAGTTGAAAGTCACTGCTCCTTTCCAGTTGAAGTGCAAACTATCACTTTTCTTTGGTTTATACAAATTGAAACAATGCAGGCTTAGATATTTCTCATTCTCAAAGCTAGTGATTTACTGACCTTCCAGATGGGGACTGTGTGTGTAGTTCTGGGATTTGAACTTGGACTGCCACATGTGGTACAAGCACTCTACCACTGAACCACATCCCGCACCCTTTTTCTCCTTTTTCAATAAAAACAGCTAGTTAATTATAGAAACAGCTGAAATTCATGTCTGTCTGTGTGTATGTACTCCATAGGGGTGTTCTAATCATTACCTGCAGCTTCTGGTGTATGGTTTTGTTTTGTTTTTGAGAAATCTGAAGGAAACTGGTAAATTTTTGTAGAGGACAAAATTAAGGAGGCTGTGTGGGATGTTCAAATAAAGATACTTGGTACTTAGCCAAAGATAATTTGTGGGGACTGGAGCAGGTTTTGGCTCTTGCCTTGCTTGTACAGGGATACGGGTTGAAACCCCAGCACCACATAACACAACAAAGTGTCCAGGCAACGAAAGCCAAATAAAAAAGTTGATTCTCTTTTTCTTGTTCTCTCACTGCCCCTCTCTTTAAAAAAGAAAAAAAGAATTTGTGGAGTAAGTCTTAGCTTTAATTTATAAGGTTTGTCAAATTCACGTAGTTTTTATTTTGTACTACAGATAGCACAACTCTCGTGTTCTTCAGGGTCCTGATACCCTGCCTATAACAGGAAAAGGCTGTCCCCTAGAGTTTTGAGTACTGAAGTTTTTGCTAATTGTGTAGAGAAACAAAAAAGATAGCTAAAGCTCTTCCCTTGCGTGAGAACCAAAGCTGATAGATTCTTTTGTTAAGAATTTGTGTGGGGCATGAGGTGATTGGAGATTGAGCAAAAGAGATGTTGAGTGTGGGGGGTGTCCTTCAAAGATAAGGTTAAAGTAGTGGTAAGCAAGGGCTTAGTGTTTGGAGCACTTGCCTCCCAGTGTGAGGACCTGGGTTCGGGCCCCAATGCCACATACATAGCTGGGTTTTAGAAACAAGACCAGGTGATAAAATTAGTGAGGTTGGTATTCTCTCTGAAAGAAAGAAGAAAAAAGTGGTAAGCAAAGTAAATTGATCAGGAAAGGACAAAGCTTCCATCTCAGTCATGGTGATGATTGTTTATTGGCTATTTTGGATTTGGAAGAATGGGAGAGGGGATTGAAGTTAGTCAATGCGCGGGAAGCACCTACCACCCTTGTTTACAAGGAATTCTTGTCCTACCCAAACACCAGTTTTGCCATTAATGGCTCTGCTTTGAATCCAGTTAGAAATCTTGTTTGTACCTATTTTCTTTCCCCACACACATTTTTCATTAGTACATTATATTTGTACATATTCATAGATTTGTTCATACATGCACACAATATGATTTGGCCAGTATCGTTTCCCACTCCCTTCCTGAGTTTTTTTTTTTTTTTGAGAATCAGTTCTTCGTGAGGCTTTAGTGGCTCCAACACTTTGCCCCGTAAGTGAACCTATGGACTCAACGCATGTAAGGCAAACGCCATAACTGCTGAGGCACCACTCTAGCCCCCACATCCCATTTTTAAGTAAATATATATTTTCATTTGTTTAACATAATTAAATATATTTTCACCTAAATATTTTTAGTAGATTTGAAAGACCCTGATCCTCAACTGAGTCAACCTGATAATTTGATCCTAGGTTACTTACAGAGAGGGAATGCCATAAGCTTTCTTTTCTTAAGCTTACTATTACCACAAACTTGGCCTTGGGCAACGAATTTCTCAGAGTCTGGCAGTGCTGTCCTATGAAGGTTCAAAGAATTCTACCTAGCACTTTGTTTTCCCTCGTTTGTAGCTATATCACTCCAGTCCCTGTCATCTGATGATCTCTCCTACATTGGTATGCTCTCCTCTAAGTTCACCAATCATTGGGTTTCAAGGCTCACCCTAATCCATTGTAACGTCATTTTACCTAATCACTTATATGAAGAAGATATAAGGCCACATTCTAGGGACCTGACTGGACATAAACAGGTGGGGAGCAGTATTCATTGAATTCAATACACTGTTCAGTATCCAAATCAGTTTGATTCATGGACAGGATGCTGATAGTGGTGGTCGCTGTGTTGGAACTGATGTAAACAGTTTCTTTTGAGTTTGATTTGGGCAGTCAGCACCCTGGGTACTGAATAATGGGGTTGTAAGGGAAACTTAAGAGATTCAAACCTAATTCTGAAACCTCTTCACCTCAGGGTGTGGGGCGAAGATATGCTCATGTGGTATTGAGGAAAGCAGACATTGACCTCACCAAGAGGGCTGGAGAACTCACTGAGGATGAGGTGAGGACACAAGTGTTGTGGGAGTTGGGCTCACCATATTTTCAAAAAGGGACCATGTAGATCTGATCTTGTCCTGCCTGGCAGGTTGAACGTGTGATCACCATAATGCAGAATCCACGACAGTACAAGATCCCAGACTGGTTCTTGAACAGACAGAAGGACGTAAAGGATGGAAAATACAGTCAGGTGTGTATTGAGATAGGAGGGATTGGGGGTTCCCAATTAGAGTTGGGCACAGAAAAGGAGTAAAACACATTCCTCACCTCCAAATCCAGGTTCTGGCCAATGGTCTAGACAACAAACTCCGTGAGGATCTAGAGCGACTGAAGAAGATTAGGGCCCATAGGGGGCTGCGCCACTTCTGGGGGTAAGTGGGAATGGGGCTTGCACCTCCCTGCCTGTGCCTAGGCTTCCAACAGCTATTCCTAGTGTTCTTTTCCCAAATTTTTGTGCCTTGTGTGACACATGACACTACTCTTTCACTTGCAGCCTTCGTGTCCGAGGCCAGCATACCAAGACCACTGGACGCCGTGGCCGTACAGTGGGTGTGTCCAAGAAGAAATGAGTCTGTAGGCCTTTTCTGTTAATAAATAGTTTATATACCTATGGCTTCTTTGTGCTTTTCTTTCTTCTGGTGTCACGGATAAGAGACGTTATGATATGCTGGGCCCTCCCATTTCTCCCTTTCCACTTAGCTGGAAGTGTCCCTCTGTCCCTTTACAAAAGCAGTGGTAATGCTGCTTATCCACCACCACCTGAAGCAGCTGTGTGTAGCTGGCAGCTATCTCACCCTGTGAAAGTATGTGCGGGAGATAGTAACGTTTGCCGCCTGGAGGGGGAGCCTAAACGAGGTTCTCTGCGGATACTGGGGAGAGTGGATCATCACGCTGCAGCTCTGGTGAGTTTCTAGGTCTTTATTTTCCCCCTCTGAACCCAGGTGTTTTCTCCAGTGAGCTACATCCCCAGCCTTCCCTCCACCCCCAATCTTTGAGGCAAGGTCCCTGTAACTTCTGAGGCTCACATCAATTTCTGCCTCAAAAGCCGCCCCCAGCATGTCTGCTGCTTTAAAAAGATGAGGCCCTTTTAAAGGGGAAATCTAATCTGAGGATTAGTACAAACCCTTCCGTTTGGGAACTGGCTAGGGGGTGAGGCCCGCACCGCACAGCCCCCTCCTGCCCAAGAGCAGGCGCGTATCCTGCCGCGCCGTTTCCGGCGGGGGATGATGGGAACGCGGTGCAGAACGCGCAGAAGGCTGGCGGGGAAGGGGCGCGGTGGGCCAGCCATGGAGGCGAGCTTGGTGATGGCAGGGCCGGGGCGACAAGGTAACGGTTTCCCCTGCTAGCGACAGCAGGGTTCTTGCCGCTGGGTTGCCACCACACACGCTGTGTTGCCTAGGTACCTGCCACACGCCCCGCAGCCTCCCCACCCCCATCCCAGGCGCGTTATCGAGATGGGCTCTCCACCCTCTAACCGCTCTCCTCTCCCTGCAGATCCTCGCTGACTGCAGCACGCCATGCCCCTCAGCCTCTTTCGGCGTGTTCTCCTTGCCACCCTGCTGCTGGTGATCATCTGGACCCTCTTTGGTCCCTCCGGGGTGGGGGAGGAGCTGCTAAGCCTCTCGCTAGCGTCCTTGCTCCCAGCTCCTGCTTTGCCGGGGCCGCCCCTGGCCCTGCCCCGCCTACTGATCCCCAACCAGGAGGCCTGTGGTGGGCCCCTTGCCCCTCCCTTCTTGTTAATCCTGGTGTGCACTGCCCCAGAAAACATGAACCAGAGGAACGCTATTAGGGACTCTTGGGGCGGACTGCGCGAGGCCCAAGGGCTGAGGGTGCAGACACTCTTTCTGCTGGGAGAGCCCAATGACCAGCACCCTAACAGCGGTGCCCAGAAGGATGATCTGGCGTGGGAATCAGCGGTCCAGGGAGACATCTTGCAGGCCGCCTTCCAGGACACCTACCGCAACCTCACCCTCAAGACCCTCAGTGGGCTGAACTGGGCCAACAAACACTGCCCCATGGCCCGCTACATCCTAAAGACTGATGACGACGTGTACGTCAACGTCCCTGAGCTGGTGTCAGAACTGATCCTCCGAGGGGGCCCTGGGGAGCAATGGGAAAGGGGTATGGAGCCCCACAGAAAGGCTGCTATAAGCAAAGAGCCTGAAAGCCATACCCTGGGGAGCCAGGCAGTACCACTTCTGTACTTAGGCCGTGTGCATTGGAGGGTGAACCCCTCTCGGACACCAGGGGGCCGACACCGAGTGTCAGAGGAGCAGTGGCCTCCCACCTGGGGCCCCTTTCCACCCTATGCCTCAGGTACAGGGTATGTGCTGTCAGCTTCTGCTGTGCAGCTCATTCTGAAGGTGGCCAGCCAAACACCTCCTCTGCCACTGGAGGATGTCTTTGTGGGGGTAAGTGCACGAAGAGGAGGCCTCGCCCCAACCCACTGTGTGAAGCTGGCTGGTGCCACCCACTATCCTCTGGACCGGTGCTGCTATGGAAAATTTTTGCTGACATCCCACAAGTTGGATCCCTGGAAGATGCAGGAAGCCTGGAAGCTGGTGAGCGGAATGGATGGGGAAAGGACCACACCCTTTTGCTCCTGGCTCCAGAGAGTCTTGGGCATCCTGCGGTGCCGGGTGATGGCCTGGAGGCATAGCTGAGTGCTTGAGACCATAGTAGAGGAGTGAGGCGCTGTGGGTCCAAACAGCACCCCCAAGACACCTCTCTCCCAGGCCCAATCCAGGGGTCCTAGTTAGCAGCTGCTGATTCATTTTTTCATACCAGACTCTTAGTCTGTCACCAAAGACAACAATCCAGGAGTCACTTAGGGGCTTGTTCTGCCAGCCTCAAAGATGATCACCAGGGAGTTAGAAAAAGAAAATGCTGGAGTTATTCCCTCCAGCCAGGGCAGGAGAGGCACTCTGAACCCATCAATAAACTGGTCTCTCCAACTGTTTAAGTGCAATGTGTCTTCCCCAGTATTCCCAGGACAGAAATCTGGAGAGCCAAGAGGCTCCAAGCCTGCTGGATGAGGGCATTCACAGGGCCATGTGAGAAAGAGGATAGCCTCTTAGGGGAGGAAGGCAAGGCAAAAGCCACAGTATTCATAAGGTATGGGGCAGGGGTGGAGGCAGGTCGCTGATCGCTCTGTGCCTATAACACTCTGGGGAAAGGGGAAGGGAATAATTCCACAGGATGATCTAGAAACATGCCAAAAAAAAAAAAAAAAAACAACTTGTCACCTCCTTTAATACCCAGCCACCTGAGGAGCTAGACATCCAAAACTGTTGGGAAAGAAGGCACACTGTAACCTTGTTCCAGAGAACAGTCAGTCATTTCCCTACAGGCCTACAGGTGATCTAGGGGAAAGAGCTGTTTCCAAGCTACCCTGGAGTCTGACTCAACGCACGAATCTGTCCAGGGCGGATGGCCGGCCCCCCTTGAGCTTGGCCTTCTCTTGCTTCTGCTGCTGCTGCTGTTCAATGCTCTGCCGAACTTTGTCCTGGGGACAAGAAGTGGGGTAGAGAACACAGGGCAAGGTGAGCATTGTAGGCTGGCAATGCCCATGGTAAATGCATGAGAAAGGTGCAGCAGCCTGAGACCTGGCCACCCCACCAATGCCATTACCCTGTGCTCCTTGTCCATGACCTTTTTCTTCCTCTTCACCAGGCTTGCTGTGGAGCTGCGGCCCTTCTGCTTTGGCTTTGGTTGGAAGGGAGCCTTGGCCTCAGGGTCATAGCCCTGAGAGAGGAGACAGAAGCAAAATCAGTAATAGCCTCAGAATCAGGAAACTGGCAGCAAGCACCCACCTGCTGAGCCATACTTCTGGGGACAGGCTTGTGGTGGGGAGGGGAAATGGGGATGAGGAAGGACCTGAGCACTAAGGAGCCACTCCATACCAGTCTCTCTATTCGTTCCTTCTTTTCCTGCTCCAAAGAGATGACATCAACCTCTGCCAGGGCGCGGGGGTCCAGACAAATAAGCTCTGCAGGTACCTGGAGATGTCATAGGTGGATGGTAATAGGTAAGGGGTCGTAGGAATCTTTACACTTAAAAGGGACAAAAGCCAGGGAGACTGTTCTTCCCACTCTTCCCAATACCTCTGGCAAGAAACCACCAGGGAGCTCTCCATACCCCAGCCAAAGCCACATGGGGGACACCTGCTCCAGCAGGGAGCAGCTCACCTTCTCTAGCAGGGCCTTCACCTCCCACTCCTGGCGCTGCTTCCGGCTCCTATATGGGTTACTCTCTAGGCCGTCAAAGTTGGGCTCAGCAGCCCCTGGAGGAAGTAACACAGAGCCATAAGGAAGAACCATGTCCTATACCTCCAATCCAACCTAGTCACCTCTCCCCTGGCTCAGACCCACCCAAACTTTCATCCAGAATTCATTCACTTCACGTCCCACCCCACGGCATACTCACCGGGCACTAGCATGCTGGTGATGCCTCCACTGTGCCCCACCCCCAGCACATCTTCAAAGGGGCAGAACTGAAGACCATGCACATGGCCAGAGAGCCGGTGGGTGAGGTATGACTGCTCCAGGGAGGGTGGGCTGGCCTTGCCCTGCCCTGCCCATATGTTAACAACATCACCCATTCCTGCAGCCAACAGTCCCCGCTGGGAAAAGGCCAGGTGCCCTGCTCCCTGGGGCAGGGTTCGAGCACTCAGAGGCTGGAATGTCCCTCGCAAGTCAAAGATCTTCAGTTGATGATCCAGGCCAGAGGTAGCCATGTACCTGGGGAAGAAAGAGAATGAATTTATCTATTGGTATGGGTTTACTAAGTAAGGCCTGTGGCTAAGTCCAAGTGTCAGATCTGAAAAGATGTAATATCCACTAGCATCACACTAAACACTCTGTTAAGCTTCACACAACTATCCCTTTTACAAACAGAAAGGCAATCTGGGTTAGTGAATAGTTGAGCTGGAGGCCAAATAAGGCCTATTTCTTTTGGGTCTGCTCTCCTTGTATGAACACCACACTGACCTTTCAGGACACATGGATATAAGGAGAACAAATGTCAGTCTACCTAAATGTGGACTTCCTGCTTTAGAGACAAGAAGCAAAGCAGCTCTGCAGGGGAAAAGAGCATATGCAATGGTCAGGGAGGGCTTCCCTGGAAAGGTGGGATCTATGTAGGCCATACTAAGTATTTCTCAAGAAAGCACAAGAAACAGAACAAGTCCATATACATCAGCATCAGAGTGTGCACAAAATGAGAAGGAAGCAGAGGTGTGTCCTGAGGATTGGTGGGAAATATAGTGAGAGCTGGGGATGTAGCTCATTGGAAGAGTGTCCCCTGGTTCAATCAGACAGAAGGGATGGAGGGGGGGATCGAGGAAGAAAACGAAGGAAGGTAGGAAAGGAAAGGAAAGGAACAAAGTTAAGAAAAATCAGGAGGGGATAAAACTGTAGGGTTTCCTTAAAGTCAGACTGAAGACTCATAATTCATAACCCCAGCATTTGTCTAGCAGTGCCAAATTACAAGGTGAAAATGGTGTGGATTTGAGAACACCTACTCAGGAAACAGTGCAGCGATACACTGGAGGGTCCTGCCCACCACCATTGTTTTCCCAGCAAGGCTGGTGATCAAATCCTCTCAAGGAATCATGCACTCTATAAGTTGTTTACTTTTAAAGGCTGGAATTTCTGTCTGTTCAGTTTGTTTCTCAAACACAGAGGCTAAAGGGAGATAGCTAGGCCAGGGGACATATGTTTGCCATGAGGCCAAAGAGATTCTTTCTGGCTGTGAACCCAGGAGGAGAGGACTAAAGATTTCCTATGGGCAGACTCGCCTGTGACAGCCCAGTAGAGGCCCAGCTGTAAATTTCTGACAAGACTAGACAATCAGGGCAAAAGGCCACTGGTGCAAACCAGGAATGACCAAGGGCTCCTGGGACACAGAGACTTACCCTGAGTGAACTAACAGTTCAACTTAGGGGCATATGCAGGATCCCCACCACCACCACTACATCCCCAGGTAAACAGCATCCCAGCAGCCAGATGGGAGTCCAGGCTACTACTGTACTACTACTCTTGCAAGAAGCTCAGCCTTGCGAAACCAATCCTAATGCAGACTTCAGAGCCTCTTGCAGAACCCTGTGGCTTGTCTGAAGAGCTCTTGAAGGGAACCAATGATAATCTGTGATGGGCCTAAGATCAAGGACCAGAGTTGTTCAGCAACAAGGTGCTAAAATCTGGACCTCGAGGAACTAAGTGACCAAGCCTGGGGAAAGTAGCAGCTGGCCCAAGGCGCTCAGGGAGGGCAAGCTACAAGTTAACCCTGTGGCTCACAAAAGGCAGAAAGCCTCAGAGCAGCCTGCCTACTCTCCAGAACCAGGTTGGCACAGATAAGGAGCAAAATGGGCAGAACCAAATCACACTAGTCCACAAAGAAAATTATGCCCAGTCAGAGGGGTCTTAGCATCCTGAAAGCCCACTGTTGGGGCCAATGGGCTTTTCCTTTTCCTATGCATTTGCTTATTAATTTATTTTTATTTTATTTTGCTTTGTTTAGTACCAGGGATTGAATTCAGCAACGTTTAACCACTGAGTCATATCCCCCAGCACTTGCTAAGTTACTTAGGGCCTCCCTACATTGCTGAGGCTGACTTTGAACTTGTGATCCTCCTGCCTCTGCCTCCCAAGCTGCTGGGATTACAGGCAAGTGCCACCAAGCAGAGCAATAATTTCTTTTAAAACAATTTATAAGTTTTATAGTCTACATTTAATGTAGAAGATTCCTGAACATAACATGTAAGAGGAAAGCAGCTTATAGGAAAGATTATTCTGACTACAGCACCCAAGACAGGACAAGAAGTGCTAGAGATGAAACTGGCTACATCCCTCATGCACACAGGAAACCACAAGGATGGAGAGAGAAAAGATACCCAAGAGACCCCCAAGAAAAGGTAGTCAGGACTTTTGAAGTAGTCATGAGTACTACCAAAGTAATGCCACCAGGCAAGTATCAGAGCCCAGACACCTAGAAAGTACTCAGCAAACAGCGCTTTTGATTCCTGCTAATACAGAGCTGTGTAGCTAGCTAGGGGAGTCAAAGAAGTCAAATTTGGGGAGACAGGGAAATCCTGGGCAAATGGGAGCAAGAGAAAGGAACTCTGGGAATAAGGTGGCAAATTAAGGGCTGGAGCGGTGGCTCAGAGGTTTCGGCGCTTGCCTGGCAAGTATGAGGACCGGGGTTCAAACCCCAGCACCACATACACAAGTAAGTGTTAGAGCAACGAAGGCCATGTGAAAAACTAAATAAAGTTGTTTCTCTCTTTCTCTGTCTCTCTTGCTGTCCCTCTCTCTTAAAAAAAAAAAAAAGGTGGCAAATTAAGTGACATCCAGTGATAACACATTAAATCTGGCAAGACAGAAGACAACCAAGTGGAGGGGTCGGGGATTTAGCTCAGTGGCAGAGCGTTTGCCTAGCATGCACAAGGTCCTGAGTTTGGTCCTCAGCCCTGAAAAAAAAGACAACCAAGTGGAAACTAAGTGCATCACCTGGTCAGTCATTCATAAAACTACAGCCACGTTTTTGTACATAAAGTGCAAATGGAACACCACACCAGGGCAGGCTCAATGATTCATCCCTGTGTGCCCAGAATCCCAGCATAGAGCATAGTCCACAGCGGGTGCCCTGTGAATGTCTGACAGGTGAAAGGAATTAAAAGGAAAATATGAATCAGATAGAACAGCTGTGAAATGCTGATACTTGGGCTAGAGTGGTGGCTCAGTGGCATCGTGTTTGCCTGGCATGTGCGAGGACCCAGGTTCAAACCCCAGCACCACATACACAACTCAGTGTCAGAGCAACAAAAACCAAATTAAAAAAAACTAAATAAAATTGATTCTATTTTTCTCTCTCTCAATGTCCCTCTTTAAAAAAAAAAATGCTAATACTTTTTCAGGAACAGCAGAAATTTAAAGCAGACAAACCATCCCCACCCCTCACCAGCCAGATCCAAAAACAGTGATCGTCTCTGACGCCGATAAGCATGACATCTCCTACTTGCTAAGCAGCACGCTAAATTCTTTACATGTCTAAAGTCTACACCAGCTTTATGAAAGCAGCCCAGCTTCCACCATGGGCCAGATCTGGTCCACCATCTATTATTCTTGTATTATTACCATACAAGCCATATGCTTAGAACAGTATTTTCAACTAATCCCAACATTATGTAAAACTATAATACACTAATAAAAATAAATTAAAAAAAAAAAAAAAAAAAAGAACAGGGGCTGGAGCGGTGGCTCGGTGGTTACAGCGCTTGCCCAGCATGCACAAGTACACGGGTTCAAACCCCAGCACCCACGTATACAACTAAGTGTAAGAACAATGAAAGCCATGTGAAAAACTCAATAAAAATTGATTCTCTGTCTCTCCCTCTCTCATTGTCCTTCTCTCTTTAAAAAACAAAAAAACAGTATTTTCATTTTTCTTTTTTTTTTTGAGAGAGAAAACCAATTTTATTTTATTCATCTGGTTTTCATTTTTCCAACACTTAGTTGCGTATGTGGTGCTGGGATACAAACCTGGGTCTGTCCTCACACATGCCAGGCAAGCACTCTACCACTGAGCCAACTACACCAGCCCCAAGAAAGTTAATTTTATTTTTTCATCTCCTTTACTTATTTGTGTATGATGTGGTGCTGGGGATCAAACCCGAGTCCTCACACATGCCAAACAAGTGCTCTACTGCTGAGCCACCTCTCCAGCCCCAGGCTTTATATTTTTAAGTGGATGAAGAAAACAAAGACATGAATATTTTATGAAGTTCAAAGTTCTCTATCCATGAATGAAGTTTTATTGGAACCCAGTGACATTCATTTACTTCAGTATGGTTACTTTCTTACTATAAAAGCAGTCAGATGGAGACTGTACATGGCATCTTACTGACTTGCACTGCTGCTCTGCCAACTACAAGTCACAATTACACCATTATAATTCATGGCATTTTGGGCACCTTGTATACCTCTATCTCATTACCTGTCTGTGGAAAAGATGTTTTCAAAGATAAATTAACATGAGCATTCACAGTCAAATTTGATGAATTGGAATACTAACTTTGAACCTCAATTAAGCAAAATATTATCCTCAAAAAGAGGAATTCAATTATTCCCATTTAGTAGACCTATAGTAAAAAATACCATATTTAGAGCTGCCAGTGTAGCTTGATGGAAGAGCATTTGCTTAGCATTCATGAGGTCCTGCACCAAAAAAAAAAAAAAAATCCAACCACATTCAATTATTATTATATTTTTTAATTTTGCTGCTTAGAAGTTTGTGATCATTGTTTCTCTCACTATTTACTTACACAATATCTTAATGATTTTACCTCTTGGCAAAGCAAAACTTAAAATATTTACTATCTACCTCATTGGAGAAAAAATTTATTGGCCCTGAGCTATACTCACATTCCCACTCTTGGTAAACCATGGCACACAGAGGTTCTATAATGGCTGGTCACTGGTTAACCCTGGATATACCCCTAGGCAACCTGCGTCTGTGCTCCTAAAGCCATTTGCTCTTCCATAACTTTCTGCCCAGCTCTGACCTCTGTTATGGTTTAGAATATGAAGTGCCCCCAGTAAGATCATATGAGACAATGCAGGAATGTTCAGAGGTGAAATTAGGCAGGAGAAAGGGTTAAAATGAACAGGCAGGAAATCTGGGCTCCTTCAAGGTCAGGTTTCTATTCAGCAAGGCTGAGAAAACACAGACACATGCTGGGCCTCATCAAGTTCAAGCTGACTCCCGAGTAGGCAGAAAAACCTGATAGTGGGACACCTGCTGTCTAGTATCCATACCCCATCAAAAAAGTGGGGCACAGGGGTTGGGGATTTAGCTCAGTGGCAGAGTGCTTGCCTAGCACACACAAGGCCCTGAGTTGGGTCCTTAGCCCTGGAAAAAAAAAAAAAGTGGGGCACAGTAACCCAAATGGGCCAAAGAGCACATGAAGCGCTCGTGAACACTGAGTGCCTTACCCAATACTGGGTAGGATGCTAGCTCCCTTAACCCAGTAGATCCATACAAACCCCTAGACAACAATCACTCTTCAGTATTTCTCTCTTGGAACCCTTCCCCTTTGGGAACTCGGCTTTGTTTCTCCTTTTTCTTTTTCTTTCTATTACTCTAATAAATCCTGTTACTTTGCTCTCACCTTCGTGCTTGTGGATTTCATTCTTCGAATTCATGAGACAAAGAACCCAATTCCAAGCTCCATGTTACAAAATATTAGGAGAGCTGTGACCTAATCAGTCATCCTAATTTAAATAGACTAACTGGTTGTTAACTATAGGTAGGTGGTGATAGGTCATTGGGGGCGTGCCTTCGGGGTTTATATTTTATTCCTGGCTCTTCCTGCTCTCTCTGCTTCTCAACAGTCAGTAAGTGAACAGTTTTCCTCTGACACATTCTTCTGCCATGATGTCTTGCAGCACCTTAGGTTGAGTGATGGAGTTGGCCAACTATGGACTGAAACCTCTTAAACCACAAACAAAAATAAAACTTTGCTATCTCTAAGTTGTTCTTTTCAGGTTTTTTGGTCACAGCAATGAAAAGCAAACTGACACAACCCCTAATTCCTCCTCCCTAAACAAGTGACTTACGTGCCTGTAGAATCCACAGCTACAGCCCGGATCCCACCACGATGACAGAGGATCTTTGCCAGTGGCTCCTTTATAGCTGGACTCCATAAAGACACAGTACCTGGAAATAAGGGAAGACCCAGAATTATTAATACAAACCTAACCTTGAAGTTATAAAACCTGGGAAAGATAAGGCCTCAAGACCAAGAGGTAATAGAAGAGAAAAATAAAAAGGGTAACTTCAAAGGACTCATTAAAGTACAAATATAGAAGAAAAACAGGTCAGGATGGTCAGAAAATCAAAGCTAAGACAGGAACTGGTGCTATGGCATGCACCTATAGTCCCAGCTACTCAGGAGATGAAGGCAGGAGGATGGCTTGAGCCCAAATTGGAGAGTAGCCTGGATAACACAATGATACCCTGTCTCAAAAGCCAAGCAAAGTCAGGAACTGACCATTGCTATGCCCAAGATGGATGACAGCGTTGTAAGGGTTCTGAGCCATGACACTGAGACGTCCAGCCCGAGCATTCAGAGCTGCCACAATCTTCCCCACTGAAACATCTAGGTAGGTCAGAAACCCGGTCTCTGACTGAGAAAGAAAAATTGAGTGAGTCTTCATTGTCTTTCCTCTACTGGGGTCCTACAGAATGATCTTCCCAAGGGCTGCCATCCAGTCAGTCCCTGGGCTCTACGGCCCACTCACAGCTGTGGCCAGGAGGAAGTGGAAGGGCAGGAACTCAAGCTGTGTTACTCGGTCACACCGGCGGATGCAGTGAAGCTCAATGCCCTGGTTATCATAGATGTGGAGCCAACGGTTCTGAGCAACAGCTAGTAATGCCTCAGAATGAAGAAATCTAGGGGAAGAGAGGAGAGGTCAATGAGGAATGGGATCAGGGGCTATCATTCAATCCAGAATGCACTGTGTCACCCCCATTGACCACCAGCAATGAGGACACTGACCGGATGTCCCGCACTGCCTCCATGACATTGATCTCACACATGAGTTTCTTTGTCACCCAATCGAGGGCAGCCACATGACCTCGATGGCCTCCAAAAGCCAGATATCTATTGGAGATGAAGGAAAGACAGGTGTTAATGCAGGAAAGCACCCTGATTCAGATAATTCAAGACCTGCCCCCTGCCAACTCCTCCTCTTTTTCTGATAAGAAAAAGAAGAAATATTGCTGCAGATGCTCACACTCCTTATGAACAACCCAAACCTACAAGCTTAGCTGAGAAGGACATGGATGGCACAGCTAAGTAAACATATTCACATCTCTCTCTCTCTCTCTTTCAGTATTAGGGATTGAACCCAGGGAGTGTTTCATTACTGAACCACATCCCCAGCCCTTTTCATTTTTTATTTTGAAACAAGGGCTAAGTTGCTCAGGGCATCACTAAATTGCTGAGGCTGGCTTTGAACTTGCAATCCTCAGCCTCCCAAGCTGCTGGGATTACAGGCATGCACCATCACACCCAGCACATTCACATCTTAATGCAAGAGTCACTAGAGTCTAGAAGTATAGCTCAATGGCAGAGCATGGGCTCAGCATGTATAAGACCCTGGGCTCAATCCCCAGAAACAAACATACTGGAAACACATACACCCTAGTGACTGGAATTCAACCTTACCTCCCAGTTCGAGAGTAATTCAGTCTGTAGGGTCCAAACTGTCGCAGATTCAAGTCAAAGTGCTGCAAAAAAGAAGATGACAGAAGCTGGAGCAGTAGCTCCATGGTTACGGTGCTTGCTACACATGTGTAAGGGTGCGGTTCAAATCCTAGCACCATGTACACGACAAAGTGTCCGAGCAAAGTGTCCGAGTAACAAAAGCCACATGAAAAACCTAAGTAAAATTGATTCTCTCATTGTCTCTCTCTTTAAAAAAAAAAAAAAAAAAGGAAGGGTGGAGTAGAACAAAACAATCAGGCTGGAGCTGTAGAAGAGTGCTTACTCAGCACATGTAAGGTCCTAGGTTTAATCCAGCATCATACACACACACACACACACACACACACACACACACCCCAAAGAAAAGAAAATCAGGAAAAAAATCAGTTCCCCTCAGTAATTTTCTCTGCAAGTCACCATTCCTCTTGCCCTGCATTATCACTCAACCCACTGACCCCTTTCTGTCTTCATACTCACCTTGGCTGCACTTGCAATGTCCACAGCCTCCACGATGTCAGCCTGGCGTATCTTTGCTGTGTCTTCCCCATCCTCTCCTTCCAAAAACCTGAAAACAAGTGTTAGGACTGCAGTAAAGCTTCTCAAGGGGCTGGAGCATTGGCTCAGCAGTTGCTGCGTTGCCTGACATGCACGAGGATGCAGGTTCAAACCTCAGCACCACCACGTTCACAACCAAGTGTTGGAGCAATGAAAGCCACATGAAAAACTAAAATAAAATTGATTCTCTCTGGGGTTGGAGCAGTAGCTTGGCAGTTACAGTGCCTGCCTGGCATGTGTGAGGAAATGGGTTTGAATCCCAGCACCCCGTATACAACGAAGTGTTGGAGCAACAAAAGCCACATGAAAAACTAAATAAAATTAATTCTCTCTTTGTGTGTGTGTGTGTGTGTCTCTCTCTCCCTTTCTCTCTTAAAAAAAAAAAAAATTGGGGGCTGGAGTGGTGGCGGCTCAGCACTTCTGGCGCTTGCCTGGCATGCACAAGGAGGTGGGTTCAAACCCCAGCACCATGTACACAACAAAGTGTCATAGCAACAAAAGCCACAAGAAAAACTAAATAAAAATTGAATCTCTCTTTCTGTCTCCATCCCTCTCTCTTTATTTAAAAAAAAAAAAAATCTCTCTCTCTGTCCCTCTCTCTTAAAGGAAAAAACAAAAACAAGAAAACCTTCTTTATATGAAATAGATGTAACAACATAAAATGAGGACAGAGACCCACTGTGGTGATGCATGCCTGTATTACCAGAAGAAGGATCACAACTTCAAGGCCAGCCTCAAAAATTTAGCAAGGTTCTACACAACTTAAGGAGACCCTGTCTCAAAAATATAAATAAAATGAAATAAAAAGGGTTAGGGAGGTAGCTCAGAGCTAAAGCTCCAGGGGGTTCAATGCCCCAGTACAAAAAGAGAAAGAGAGAGAGTCGAGTCCTGTAAAGCAAGAACTGGGCGCGAATTAGTGTCCACTTACCCAGGTTCCTCACCAAGCAGCAGCTCAGAACGAGCAGCTTTGACACTTGTCTCCACTTCCTCTGCTTCAGCCACCTCAAGTTTGCTGCGCGTTTTGGATTTAGGACGTGGCAGCTATACATCGGTGGGGAAGGAATCGGTAAAGAACCAAAGAATATACAGGGTCTCAGGACAGCCAGCAGGACTAGGCTCCATCCAACTCACCCAGGCACTCCAAGTCTCCAACCCTTCCTGACTGTCTGCTGGTCCTCACCTTTCTGGATTTGTCAACACGACAGAACTTCCGAGCTACCTCCACAGGGACGGGGGCGGGGCCTGGAAATGGGTCCTGGGCCTGGAACAGGAGGCGATTAGCAGACAGGTTCTGTTGGACCCCATACCTTTCACTCTCAAAGGACAAACAACCTGTCCTGCCACCCTATTAGGTCCTAGACTCACCCCGGACAAGCTCCGCTGAGGCTCCGGCTTCTTTGGTTCTCGGGGCTTCTTTGGAACCTGAGGCTTCTTGGAGATCCGAGACTTCCTGGAGATGGGAGTGCTCTTTGGCTTGTGGAGGCGGGGTTCCCCATTCCTCTTCTTTTTACGAGGGGGCCCCGGAGAGGCCCCGATAGCAGTCGGAGCAGTCTCTTCCTCCCAGTATCGCCGCGGTTTCTACGGGCAGAGGAGAAGCCCTGACGCTCCGCAGACCACGCCCCCAACCCCGAGCCCGCAGCTAAAATCTTTTCCAACTCAGGGAGGTCTCTACCTTCCTCTTAGCCTGAAGTTTGTCCTTCTTGGGGGGGACATCCCTGCCCAGCCTGGGGGCTGTCTCCATCTCGTCCACCGGAATGACAATCCACGTGCAAAACTCCTCTGTAGACCCACAAAACTTGAAACTTCCGGAAGTCTCCTACTGTTCATCCAATCAGCGCAGTGCCAGATCTGAAGCCCTTGGCGCCATCTTGGGTGAGGGAACAGTCTCCTTGAGGGGCGGGGCAGGTCGTTCCTAAGGGCGGCTCATACCCGAGTAAAGAAAGTAAGGCAAGTCGGAGGTCAGGGACCAAGTCACAGTGAATTTTCCCTTTCCGGATTACGTTCCCCACCTTTTTCTAAAACTCCCGAGTCCTCTTTTTAGCACAACGCCACCCACTAAACAAGTCAGAACTATATACTACGTTTCCCGGCACCTATCAAAAGGCAGCTTCCCGCACCATCTTTTCCCAGAATTCCCTGTCTACTTCCGGGTTTGTTAATACAGAAGGGAGAACGTGAGTAGGCAGGGTTTCGATTGAGGGATTTTGGGTTTCTTTTCGCCATCCGTCTCCTGGGACCAGGATACAGTCGATATCCCGGACAAGGAGAGGCTGCGGTGCCCTTAGGGTCTGTCTTTCAACAGCGCTGTCATTTCCGCAGGCCGGGCCAGAAAGGGGGGTCGGGCTCCTTCCAGAGCTTGAGTCCCAGCGCCCCATCCCGCTCCCAGAAGGCTTTCGTCCCCGCCATGGCTGAGCTGATCCAGAAGAAGTTGCAGGGAGAAGTGGAGAAATATCAACAACTACAAAAGGGTAAGGGAGGAGGTTCGGAGTGGCTTTGCCCCAGTGCACATACAACCCAAAGTACCAGGATAAGGTTTACCCGCCCTGTTCGGGCGCCAGCGTGCAGGTGCTTTCCCCACCTCAATGTTCTACCCTCCCGTTGACTCCATCCTTGTCTACTTCCTTACATCTATTTTTTTCTGAATAGGGTTTTGGGGTCCAGTGGTATATTTGATGTCTCTAATCATATGTTCCCTCCCACTCCCCAGACTTGAGTAAATCCATGTCAGGGAGGCAGAAGCTTGAGGCACAACTAACAGAAAATAATATCGTAAAAGAGGTGAGGGACCGGGATTTATGGGTCGAGGAGGGACCTGTACTGGCTATGGTTCTGATCTTGTACGTCCCACCCCTCTATCAGGAACTGGCCCTGCTGGACGGGTCCAACGTGGTTTTTAAACTTCTGGGCCCTGTGCTGGTCAAACAGGAGCTGGGGGAGGCTCGGGCCACAGTGGGGAAGAGACTGGACTATATCACAGCTGAAATGTAAGTCTTTGTTCCACCGCTCTGTGCCACAACTGACATTGAAGTGTTGAGGAACCTGTATAGAGTAGCTCTCTGCAGTATCACCCAGTTGTCCTCTCCCCTCCCCTTTTAACTGCCTTCTCCTCTCTCCCTTAGATCTCAGGTTTTCCAGCAGTCTCTTTCTTGGCTTCAGCACCTTCAATAATCTCTCTAATTTTTCCTTTTCTGTTTCTTTGCCTCCCTGCGTCTCTTAAGTAAGCGATACGAATCCCAGCTCCGAGACCTTGAGCGACAGTCAGAGCAACAGAGGGAGACCCTTGCCCAGCTGCAACAGGAATTTCAGCGGGCTCAGGCTGCAAAGGCAGGGGCTCCTGGGAAGGCCTGACCCCATGGCTGGGGGAAGGGGATGGGAGGGAATGAGGCAGCTCTGGGGTCTATAGTATGGTAGCTAATAAAATGTAAAAATTCTTGGCTCTGTTTTCTGACCAACCATTCTTTTTTTCTTTATTTATTTTTAAAGAGAGAGGGACAGTGAAAGAATCAATTTTATTTAGTTTTTCATGTGGCTTTCACTGCTGGGAGACCTCCTTGTGTACTTGGTGCTGGGGTTTGAACTTGTGTACTGGCACATGCCAGGCCTGTGCCACAACTGCTGAGCCACACCTCTCCAGCCCTCTGACCAGCCATTTCTTTCATAATTGTCTCCATCTATTCCCCAGTCCTTTCACCTTATACATATACCATTTACCTCACTCCAGATTCTTGAAACTGGAATCTGTGACAGGGTGAGCCTTCTTGAAACTAAAGTCTGAAATGTCTCAAACCTACTTGCCAGTGTATACGACCATTTACTTTCCTTTATTTTGGTTAGCCTGACTTTTTAAGAAGCATGGGGAGGACATTTATGATATAGCATATTGTTGGGAATGTCAGTTTAATTGAAGAACTTAAAATTTTCTGATACTTGAGGATAAAAAATTATTTACTCTCCTTGCTATGAATACTTGTCAGCCTCCAAAAGGCCCTGGTTTCTCTTTTAGTTCTTTTTAGCCTCTTAGAATTTGTTTGAATGTAGCTTAAACTGATTTAAAATCCCATGTCCCAGTCCACAAACTGATGTTCTTTCATTTGTTGTTTTTTGTTGTTGGGTTTTTTTGGTGTGTTTTTTTTTTTTTTTGTCCTAAAATTGTTTCTTACAGATTTGCCCCCACCCCTGGTATTTCTTCATACTGATTGTTTTGTTTTTGCTTCTGTAGTACTGGGGATTCATCCCAAGGTCCTTGCACATCCTAGACAAGCACTCTACCACTGAGCTACACCCCCAACCATTTCATATAGATCACTTTAATTTGGTGACTGCCTCTTCGCTTGGGTCTAACCAGTGAGAAGAATTTTAAGAGTAAATAAAAAGATCAGGAGTAGAGAAGTTTCTGAAGAGGAATAAACCATTCTGAGGAAACCACCAATACCTTGCTTGCAGGTGTTTTGATTTGGGTTTGTTTTGTTTTGTTACCTGGGATTGAACCAGGGGCACTTAACCACTGAGCCACATCCCCAGCACTTTTTTTTTCTTTTTAAATTTGAGACAGGGTCTTACTAAGTTGCCTAGGGCCTTACTAAGCTGCTAAGGCTGGCTTTGAACTTGCAATCATCCTGCCTCACCCTCCTGAGCCACTGTTACTGGGATTACAGATCCACCACCAGCTTTTCTTGTTCCATCTTCAGCAGATTCCCCAACCTCACTCCCAGCAGCCAGTTCATATGCACTGCAAGGACATGGGAGTAAAATTCAGGTAGTGTTTTGGTTTATTAGTGTTGTCACAGTGACAGGAAGCCCCAGAGTGGGAAAAGGAATTCCCCTTAGAACCTACTTCTTGCCATTCCCCTGGGGCTCAGAGCCTCTAGGCCTTTCCTTGGCCCTTCACATGCAAGGATGTGGCAGGAATTAGAAACTGGTGCCTTTTTCTGCGTGCCACATTCATGAGAGGTAAAGAGATGTATATAGGTCTGACTTGGTTACAAGATTACAAACTCCCACAGGGCTGGTTTTCTCTGCTGTCTGGTAAATGAGTGCCACTTCATTGCCCCAGGGTGGCTGGCCACCTTTCAGAATTTCTGTCCCAATGTGATGTAACAGACATCATTCAGGATGGCTACCCACATCTGGTATGAACACCATGACTTCTGTAAACCAGTGGGGCTTCTTTCCTCAGAACAGGGCCCGTGCAATCTTCCTCCCTGTTGCCTTGATCCTGGGGAAAGAGCCCCCACCTCCCTCACTTGGGGGAGTTCCTGAGGCAGAGGGGCCACTTGCAGAACCCGGTGTGGCAGTAGAGGGCCTCCGCCGTTGCCGCAGGAGGAAATCATGAGACGCTCCGTCCATAGCATAGAAGACGTTAGCTGAGGGTGGTATGGTCAACTCTGTAGATTCAGAGGAAGGTGTCAAGTACAGATAGTCATCTCCCTCCAAAAACCACCCAGATGTGGAAGCGCTCTGCTAATGGCCACCAGTCCCCCCACAAGTCTGTTTTGCCTCCTGGCCTCTGACCTCGCTCTCCTGGTAGCAGCTGTACCAGCTCAAACTCTGAAGCCACTGCAGAATCACGATTATTTTTCTTGAGGACACGACTAATGACACTTGGAGCCTTGTCCTGGCTTGTCACCTAGCAGAACAGGAGACCAAAAGAACAACAAATTGCCCATAATGACCTGTTTCCCATCCTTCCAACTGACCATCCTTCAGCTCCCTACCCAAACAAAAAAGGTTACCTGTGTCCAATGCTTTAAAATTACAATATGGTGGCTCCCTGTACCCTATAAGCCAACCCACATCATGCCCCATGAGATGGGGCTGCTTCACTGTTCTTAGTTCTGAAGTCTAAATGGCCTTCAGAACTTCAAGGTGTAACAATTAATGCAAAGTAGCCTTCAAAATAAAAGCATAACTACCATAGCTCAATATTAAAACTAGAATCAAATCCATTTAGCTGCCCAAATCCAGACAACATTTCCAGTCTAATAAGGCACCGTCCTTCCCCAGCTCCAGCCCCAGGCTCCCTCACCAAGATACTCTTGTAGACACTGCCATCTTCCCCCAGTTCCATCTGGACTCGGATGATTCGGCAATCAGAGGCCCCTGGCCCAGGTCCCCCTCCCCCATATCCAGTCCCCCTAGAGGTCCCTTCTCCTGTACTCCCACTCAGTGGGGTCCCACAGGAGGCTGAGCGGCGGTGACCTCGAGAAGGCTTAGGGGAGGATGCTGGAGGAGAGAGGTGGCTGGGGTCAGCCGGACTGTGCAGGGAGGGACTGCTTTCCAGGGCAGAGTCCAGAGATGAGACAGACGGCCACTTCATGTGCTAGAGCAAACAATGTGGAGGACTGGCATGAAGGCAGGGAAGTTAAGGAAAAAACGTTTATAAAGTCGGGGTCAGTGTCAAAGCCAGAAGTCAAGAGCAGAGCTCACCTGGGCGAGCCGGGTCAGCAGAGGAGCAGGGGCTCCAGACACTTCATCTGCCCCTACACTGGGCCGATCCCAGGATACAAGGTGGGTGGGGCCCCCAACAGATCCCAGAACCCTGGCGCGGCAGGAGATTGCAAGGTTTAGAGAAGAATGGCAAGTCCTCAAGAAACCACCCACCCCAGCTGCCCCCGATTCCCTCACTCTGTCCACTGCGAGATGACCAGTGTTGGCCGAAGCACCCGTGGGGCAGGAGAGTCACTGGTACCAGGCGGCTCCACTTCACAAGACACACGGTGACTAGGGAGGGGAATAACGGGCAGAGATCAAGATGTGCCACCAAGCCCCTGTACCTAGCCAAAGCTCTAGAATCCCAACTTCACCAGCCAGTCACCTCTGAGCTTCAGTCAGTGGCCGGAGCCTCTGGAGCCACTGTTGGATATCAGGGTCAGGTCGAAGGTCATAGCCACGACATTCATTCTGGAGCCGCCGCAACTCAGAAAGGACAGCAAACTCCTGGGAAGGAGCCCTCACACTGCAGGAGCCAAAACTCAGGGACACCCAACTTTCCCCTCTTTCTCCTCTTCCTGGGACACAGATAGGAATGTCCAACATCCAGCCCATGCATTCCTTACCTTCCTCCGCTTGTCAAAATTGATGTAGCCATTCTGCAAGGACAATGGAATAAGAGTAAAAGTCCTAACCCCTCCTTCAGGCAACAGAGAATGTTCCTTTTCCTAAACACACACCTCCACATCCAACCCACAAACACTCCACTCCACAGGCCTGACTCCTCCCTCTACCTCCTCATAACTCTCTTGCCTTCTACTTGACCCTTTATACTGGTATCTGGGGGGCGGGGCTGGAGTGGTGGCTTAGCAGTTACGGCATGCGCGAGAATACGGGTTCAAACCCCAGCACCACGTACACAACGTCTCAGAGCAACGAAGGCCACATGAAAAACTAAATAAAATTGATTCTCTCTTTCTCTCCCTCTCTCTCTCACTGTCCCTCTCTCTAAAAAAATAAATAACATAAATTGGTATCTCGGGTAGAAAATGTGTCTACTTTACAGATGAGAAAATGAGGCTCAGAAAGGAACAAGGAATTTGGTCAATGTGTTTGTTTTTCTTGTTTATTTTTCCAGTGCTGGGTATGAAACACAGGGTCTTTTGCATGCTAGGCAGGTACGCTATCATTGAGCTTCATCCCCAACCCCTCAGTACTTATTTAATTGACAAATTATCTATACCAACATTTCAGACGAGTTCTAAATACTTAATAAATATGAATTCATTTAAACTTCATAACAAATTGATACAGACACTGCCACTAGTTTCCCATTTACAAACCACAAAGAGGATAAGCCTCTTGCCACAGTAACAGAACCAGAGCCCAGCAACCTGGCTCTAGAACCCTGGGCTCAGCTGCTTAACCCTTATGGCCCCTTTTTAGAGAGAGGTCTGCCTGACCATGAAGCACACTTGTTACATCATTGCAGTGCAAATAAACACACACACCACTGACCTCCAGCTCATCCTTGGAGGCTGCATCCAGCATCACGAGGTCCTTCAGGAAGGTACCAAGGTATGGGACCACACCCTGAGGTCAGAGGTCAGGATCAGATGCCCTGCCTCTGCTCTGAGGGCCCTATATACCTCCATACCTTCCCTCCTTATTGCCTCAGAACATATTTTATTCTCTTCAACCAGTTCCCCCTCCCACCCCTCAGACTGCTCCCTCCATAGACACTTCTTCCCAACCCCTGCTAGTCACTCACCCCACCCCGGGAGCCAGACCTCGGGGCCTTCTTGGAGTGTGGCTCCAGAGGGGGCTGCAGCTTCACCTCCTGGTGGTAATAAAACAAGGACGTATGTGGGAAGTAGGCTCTGGAAAGGCTGGGAATCCCAGACAACAGGGCCTCACCTGCATGAGGAGCTCCCGGCTCTGGGAATAATTGTCCTCCTCAGAGAAAATGTGGCAGAGGCTAGAAAAGACTCTGAGGCTGTCCCTGGGGGAAGGAGAACAACAGACCTCAGGAGAGGCCTGGCTTAGTCATCCCCTTCCTACCCTCAGTCCAGTGCCAAGGCCTCCCCACCTGGCTGCTTCACCCCAGGCCGCCCGAAGCCTGTGGATAGGGCTGGACTGCAGGGCTGACACAACAGCATAAACTGAAGAGAAGTTTCGGAGTAGTCGGCACTCCTGTGGAAGTCCAAGAGGAAAGCCAAGGCTATGGAACCTCTCTCTCCACCATGGTCCCCAATAGGTCAATCCTTTTTTACCTCTGCCACACGGATCCACTTCTCTAGGAGCCGGGCCCTCTGGGGAGGTCGAAGTGGCCGTATAGTCACCTCACCAGGCCCCTCTCCAGTTGAGGTGGCCCCCAGGACAGAACTAACCACAGCCCCTGCCACCTTGTTGAACTGTGTGACAGTAGCTCGGACAGATGGGCAGAGGTGGGAATGTCCTGGCCGGTCTCTGTGACCCCACAGGCCCCCCAAGCACTGAGAGGGGACTAGATTGAGAAATAATTCCTGCAGGGCAGAGGGCAGAAGTTAAAGTTCATAGTCAAGTGAGTTGAGCCTTCCAATATCAGGGATCTGAGAATATCGGGTGGCCAGGGAACCAGAAGGGCACAGGGTTTGAAGGGTAACAACCAAGGGAAAAGGGGAAAGGCTAAAATAGTAGAGAAGGCTAGGAGCTGGATTAGGAAGTGGGTGGAAGCAAGGGAAAGGATCTGGAGTCAAGGAGATAGCAAGGGGTCAGGGAGCATAAGGGTCAAAGGTCATGGTCTCACCGCATCTAGCAGGGTCAGCTGTTCGGCCAAGTGGTCAGCGAGGAACACCAGGACATCCGTGGGGTCAGCAGGGGGATCGCCGGGGAGGGCCAGGGGCTTAGGAAGGTCGGGGACCTGGGGGTCCACCCGGGACCGGAGGTTGCGGATGAGGTCAGCACTGCACCCCCCAACACCCTCCCCTGCTGCATACCCTGTCCGAAGCAAGAAGCTCTCAAGCCGGTCAAGCTGACCCTTGACCTCAGAGCCAAAATCCTCAGGATGAGAGGCCAGCCAGGTTGACAGTACAGAGATGGCTACCCTGGGAGAAGGAAAATCAACTGGTGGTCAGGGGTTCAGTGGCAGCTTGGGTAGAGGAAACTGAGGTTGAGAATTGGGGTCACTCACCCTGTTGTCCTCTCTAGCTCATCAGTAGGATGAGATTGAAGGGCTTCCAGCCTGAAGGGAGAGAACCTATCTGCATCTTTCCAACCCCCCTCCACCCCATCCTCTGTGGCTCTGACTCCTTTGGCTGGATGCTCCAGCTTTAGAAAGTCCAAACACCTCCATGACCCTTGGCCCCTTTTGACCCTGACCTGTCAGCCATAAGCCCAAGCAGGGCAGGAGAGGAGGTGAAGGCCCTGTGGGTGGCCAGGAAGGCTGACGTGAAGGTCATGTCAGCCCCTGATGTCTGGGGGTCCAGCAGGTGTCTGACCAGGGCCTCCAGAGTGCCAGCTCGGAGTCTTCGGGAGGAACGCGGGGGAGGTGTGGGGGCCTGGAGGACACAGAAAGTTGGTCACTAACCTTTTCTTCAACCCTGTCCCTAGATATCTGGGGACAATCCCAGACCTAGGAGCTGATCCAGGCTCATTTTGATGAGATTCAAAGTGGGCAAAGGGTCAATCTAAGTCGTAGAGCAGAACCTGGTTAGTCAGTGAAAGGAAAAGAACTGGGATATGAGGGGTCAGAGGTGAGAAGCCAAAGTCATGATCTCACCAAGGGCTCAAGAGGTGGATATTGGCGGCTTGTGACAGTAAAGGTGGCACCATCCTCCTCCTCATCCCAGACAGACACAGGGGCCTGGAGGAGCAAGGAAGGGGAAGTCAGCCGTTTCCATACCATCCCCCACTGACCCCTCCCCTCACCCCAGGCCCTGCTCCTCCCTCTGTACCCCTCACCTGTGATGGCAGGGGATAGTACCAGTGAGTCCGAGGGGTGGGGGGGGCTGGTGACCCCAGGTCTCCCCCACTGGGGCCCAGACAACCCCCCCCTAGCCGCCTCAGGACCCGGTGGAGTCGAGGGGGTTGCAGTGGGGGGTTGGATGGAATGTAGAAACCAGAATTCTGGAAACCCCTGTTGCCCCGTCCACCCAGAGCTGAACCCCAGCACAGCAAAGAAGCAGGGTACAAAGGGCAGGAAAGGGAAGAGAAACGGCTGAGAGGCAGAGACCCTGAGAAGCTGAAACGTCAGGCACAGGCACAGCAGTGTGTCCCGCCCTCCCCGGCCAAAAACCCGACCAGCCAGAAGAACTAGTCCGGCTACGGGCCCTCTTTCCCCAGGTCTCCCTGGTGGGGCTTCCACTATCCCAGCCCTAGGGACCCCCTGAAGGTGGCGGCTCCAATCCCTGTACAGGAAGGAGAAGGGGAAGTGGGAATGGTGGAGGGGGGGGGTGCTGATAGACTTAGAGTCACGTGGTCTCGGCCCCTCCCCTGACCGGTCCCGAAAAACCAGCCCTGCCAGTCACCCCGCCTTCACCCTGTGTTTGGACCCGGGAGTCCAGGGCCTCTGGGCCTCAAATATAACATCTGGAACTGGGAATGTAGCTCATTAGTAGAGTGCTTGCCTGGCATGCACAGAACCCTGGGTTCTATCCCAAGCACTATCAAAAAGAGAAAAAAATCTAACTTCTGGCTTCTGAAGCTCCAAATCCTGCTCCTGGCCACCATCATTAGTCCCTAAGGAAAACAAGACCACACTCTACCTAGCTTGGGATGGTCCCTCCAGGTCCCAAAACTTGGCTTCCGGCCTCTACCTAGCACCAAGAGATGGGGGAAGGAAAGAGGGAGGGAGGAAGGGAGGGGTCACGAAATCTGAGGGTTCCCTCCGAGATCCCAGAGTCAGAGGAGCTGGTTACTGTGGAAACAAACCCCTCCCCTCCAAACAAAAATAAGGAGGGAGTCAGGGACCAAGACACAGCCACTCAGCCACTCAGGAGTGAGGCAGGCACATTCAGGCAGGCAAAGGCAGAGAAGCCCAGAGCCCCGCACGGACAACCCGCCAGACATTCCAGGCTGGAACAAGACAGGTTCCTGTGGGCAGAACCTGAGTCACACTGACAGAACCAGAGACACCAGGACTCCCCACAGCAAGGAGACAGGCAGATAGATAGCGTAGGGAGTGGAAATAACTGAGGCAGGGAGGAAGAGATGTAGGAATCCAGAGACACAAAGAGAAAGGCAGAGTCTCCGAAATATGTATACCCCCTGCCTCCCACCACCCGCGTCTCACCTCTTCTTCTTCCTCCTCCTCTTCCTCCTGCCCCCCGCCCACGGCCCGGCCACCAGGGTCCCCACCCTCTTCGGGGTCTCGGCTCCGGAAGCTGCTCAGCACGACTCCCCCGGGGGGGCTCGTGTCCAAAAGCAGCCGCAGGGGCCGCGGGAGCATGGCCGAAAGAAGGAATCAGCGGGGTCGGGCCATGGGGGCGCCTGGGGAGAGATGGGGATGGGGGTGGGGTGGAGAGTCAGGCGGGCGTGGGGGAGCGGGACCGGGAAAGGACGCGGGTGGGTGTCAAGGTAACCGGATAGGGAGTCCTGCAAGGCTGGGGGAGGGAGTAGCATAGGGGT